>JAECUM010061578.1:0-28349 GCA_016617855.1 Megalonaias nervosa
GCAAATAAAAGTAAATGAATGCCTTCATCCCAATCTTTGCTCGTATCAAAGCAATATGATCGAATCATATTCTTTAAAGTCTGATGAAATCTTTCTAAGACCCCTTGGCTCTCAGGATGATAGGCAGAAGATTTAAATTCTTTAATGCCTAATTCGTGCATAGCAATGCTGGAAAATTCCAGACATGAAATTTGACCCTTGATCCGATTGGACAGATTTGGGAAGGCCAAATTGAGTAAAAAAAACTTTATCAAAGCTTTTACTATAGTTTTGGTTTTAATATTCCTCAAAGGAATTGCCTCGGGGAATCTTGTTGACGCACACATAATGGTCAACAAATATTGGTTGCCTGACTTGGTCTTAGGTAAGGGACCGACACAATCTACTATAATTCTGCTAAATGGTTCGTCAAATGCAGGAATATGTTGCAGATGAGCCTTAGGTATCTTCTGATTGGGTTTTCCTACCATTTTACAAGTATGACAAGATCTACAAAATTTACAAATATCACTTTTGATTTTTGGCCAATAAAAGTGAGTCAAGATCTTGTTCTAAGTTTTACTTATCCCTAAATGACCAGCCAGAGGAGTTTCATGGGCCAAACTAAGTATTTCCTGTCTGTAAGATTTTGGAACTACAATTTGATAGTTCACTGACCACTCATCATTAGCAGGTACCTCGGGAGGTCTCCATTTTCTCATAAGAATTCCATTTTTAATGAAATAACAGACAGGTACTTCAGTTGCTTCAGTTTCACTAATGTCCCTCTGAAACAAGCAGGAGATCTCAGGATCTTTTTCCTGTTCGACGACAAGTGATTGTCGTTTGTCACCCTGATTAGAATAAAGAGAATCAGTATTTCAAATAGGATCACTGTGATCAATACCTTTTAACTGATCCAAATTAGAAGTGAAAGTGACCTCATCAAACGCCTGACCAATGCATGTGTCAGCTAAAGGAATATTTTCCTTATCAAAATGATTCTCAAGAGCTTTCTTGGACATAGCTCTGGTAGCTGCACAAGCTGGATATAACTCAGGTTATTCTTTTTCAATAGGATCAACTTTCTGATCCAAAGAAGGCTTGTCAGTTACAAGTGGATTAACCACAACCTTGTCTGCAGTTAGGTCGTTGCCTAGCAACAAATGAATGCCCTCAACGGGTAAGTTAGACACTATTCCGACTGTCACAGATCCTGAAACTAAGTCTGATGACAAATTTACAGAATGAAGAGGAACATTAACAAAGCCGCACTCTACTCCCTGAATGAGAACACTCATTAGAAGACGACTTCTCAGAAAAAGGCAAAGTACCTGATAATAAAAGACTCTGAGAAGCTCCTCTATCCCTTAATTTTAATAGGGATAGGATTGGCCAAATCACCCAAGAGTGATATAGAACCCTTCGACATGAATGGTTCATAATTCTCCATAATAAAATCAGACTCGGGCTTATTAGACCCAACAAATGTATTGCTTTCAATACATGACCGTGACCTTGACCTCTTGGAAAAAAAAGAGCCTTTGGGATAGGTCTGTCTTGATTCTGATGCCTATATTTCAATTTAAAGCAATCAGAAATGACGTGTCCTTTGTACTTGCGATAGGTACTCGTAGGCAGAGACAAGGATTTTGAATCAAGTTTATCAGAAGCTTGATTTTTAGAAGTTGTGCCAGATTGAATTTTAGGAGGAGCTGTATTAGGCTGAAATACCTTTCTACCAGTAGACTGCTGAGTGAATGATTTGCCTACAACAGGAACGTTATGAGTTAAGGAATACTCATCGGCAGCAAGAGCAGCATTTGCCAAGGTTTCAATCTTATGTTCTTCAAGATGATTCTTAATATCATTAGGAACACAGTTTTTGAACTCTTCAAGTAACACAAGTTGCTCAAGACTTTCATAATCATGTTCAACTTTCTTGGCTAAGCACCATCTCTTAAATAACTGTTCTTTTTCTCTAGCAAATTCGACATAAGTCTGTCCAGCTTCCTTTTTATAGTTCCTGAATTTTTGCCGATAAGCCTCAGGGACTAACGCATAACCCCTTAAGATGCACTCCTTAACCAAATCATAATCAGAACTCTGTTGTACAGACAGGGATGCATAGATATTTCGGGCTTTGCCGAAAAGTACCCATTGCAATAATTGAGGCCAATGCTCCCTTGGCCATTTCAAATTTTCAGCAACTTTTTCAAAATAGATAAAATATTTGTCTACTTCCTTTTCACTAAAAGAGGGAACTAACCTGATATTTTTGTAATGTCAAAACTTGAATCTGTATGTGAAGTGGAATCGTGCTTGCCACTTGCCAGCTCAAATTCTTTCATTCCAAGTTGAAATTCCCTTTCATCCTTCTCTCTTTGTAATTGCATCTGTCTCTCTCTCTCTCTCTCTCTCTCTCTTTCTCTCTCTCTCTCTCTCTCTCTCTCCTTTTCTTCAAATTGTAATTGTTTATCTTTCTCCCTCTCCTGTCTCTCTTTCTCCTCTTTTTCAAATTGTAATTGTTTATCTTTCTCCGTCTCCTGTCTCTCTCTCCTTTTCTTCAAACTGCATTTGCAATTGCTTCTCTTCAAATTGCAACTGCATTTGTTTCTCTTTTTCTTCTTTCTGAAACTCGAGCTTCCTTAACTCTACTTCCATTTTGAATTTCATTTTTAATTCTATTACTTTAATGTCAGTGTCTGTCATAGACTTACTGACTGATGCCAAAACTTTTATCAAAAATATTTTTCCTCACCAAATATTGGATCAAAATATTTTTAATTTCTTGTTTCGTTCAGGAAGATTTTGCTTCAGAAAGATCATACTTTCTGGCAAGTTCAAGTAACTCATCTTTTTTCAGACTATCCAACTGCTCCTGAGTTGGATTAGAAACAAAAGTTTTCACTTTTGATGACATTGTGAATAAAAGCCTGTTGTTTTCACTTAAGATTTGAAATAAAAAATGTAAAATAGTACTTGGGATTTAAAGACTAGGGGAATTTAAATTTCAAAAACAATTTTCTGAAATATTTAACCAAAATTCATATATCCCAAGGACGAGCAACCCAATTTTCTTTGTTACGTGACAAGGGCTCGTTCTCAGTAACAAAGAAAAGAGTGAAAGCCAACAAGCTTTGTATATTTTAACAAAATAATTTATTTCCCTAGAAAACAATGAAAAAATTGTTAAATAGGACTTACGGTTTGTGAATATAATCCAAAATTTAATCCTAAGAATGAAAAACACAAGTCCTATCACTAAATAGTTCTATTAGAATCCAAGTTCGAATCTCGACGACACACAAATATGGAAGGCGATGACGTCAGATGTGGTCCAATGTACGAATATCAACAGTTCCTGAATTGAATCACAGTTTTTGTTTCCGAATAATTCCAGAATAAATTTCCATGAATATCTTTCAGAATTTTTTATAAAAAAAAGTCAGCTTGTTGAGTTTCCAGGAGAATAAATTATTAAATCCAAAAATCAGATGAAAAACAAACAATCTGGCAACAAATAAAAAGAAACACCTTGTTCCTTCAAGATGTTAAAACGACTCTCCCAGAAGAATATTAAGAATGCTTATTTAAACCCCCAAAACATCATTTCAAGTCTCGCGAGATGGGTCATGTGGTCTCTTACTACAAGAAAACTATCACGTACGTCAGTGTAGCCCCACTTAAGAACCAATCACAAAATAGCGTCGTTCACGCAATCAAAGTATGGCCCTGATACTGACCAATCATTTTAACTGCCTGTTTACGTTCTTGCCAGCCCAAGACGAACTAGGTTAACTAAAAATATTTCTCATGTAACACTTTTACGTCGTAAATAAACAACATTTGCTAAAAGAAAATATCGAATTACTGAAAAAGAATTTTGAATCCTTTCAATAATCATTACAATAAAATGTAATGAAACAAAAATAAAATAAAAAGAATTTCAAAACTAACATATAAGCAATTTAATTACATATACGTAACAGAATAATAGAAACCATTATCAGTATTGTCATGTTATAAGGAGTTTGAACTTGACGGTCTGAGTGTGCTACCAGGAACAAACTGTGCCGAATTCGTTCCAGCAAATTATGATCTCGAGGGTGAGATTTTGCTATCCCATACAGGCGCATATACTGAATTATTTTGTTGTCATGTCTCATCAGGAAATAGAGTTCCAGACAAGATGGCGTATGTTTGGTATAAAGCTTTGTAATTGTAGTGTATGTACTAAACATATACTCCACTAGAAATAAAAACATAAAAAGGACTTGTTTATCTTGGAATACGTTGGCGAACTGTATACTTCTTAACATGCAAGACACTGTGAAGACGTCGAAGACGTCATCAGCATAATGAAATCATCTCAGAAGCACATGGTCAAGACCTATCTCATTTCTGATTAACGTATCTAACCTGGGCAAACTGTGTCAGAATATTTATAAGAATAAGAGGAATTCTTTTCTTCGCCTTATGATCGTCACTGCTGCATCCACACTTTGCGTTATAATCGTCTCTCCTGTATCCACACATTGACATTGCGTTGCTGCTGCAAAACGTTTTGTTAATAGACTACAAGGAATTAATTTGATTTTTTATTTGAAATTTAACACATAAAATCATATAATACCAAAGAACTGAATAGTCGTAAAATGATCATTGGCTCTTTCCACCTCAGATTCCCAGTGACCGTATGCCCGATTTCCAAGGAATTTTGGCTGAAGCGTTGGAATTGACAATCTAATTGGTATGCTGTTTTCAGGAAAGAATAGAAATTGACAATTCAATTGGTATGTTGTATTCAGGATTGCATTGGAATTGATGATCTAACTGATATGTTATATTCAGGAAAGGATACTTTGGATATTTTGTGCCCTAACTTGATAAAACTTACATATTTCGAAATAGCAAGCTTTGATTATTTTGACAATAATTGTGTGCATCAATTTTTACTTATCCTTCTTCCATGGCAACAAATATGGCAGATAAATTCAAAATAATGTATTTTTCAGAGTAGGTAACTCAAATGCTTTAATATTTTTATCTATTACAGGAGATTTAAACAGTGAGATTAAATATATCATAATATCATTTAAATATGCAAATATTTCGATATACAACATCATGATGAAAATGTGAATGAAGATTGTTTGCCATGGTAACTGTAAGCATTTCAAAATACTTGTTATGAAAAAAAGAGACTTCGTTTTCTTCAGTTAAAATTATCAATTTATTTCAATGTGTTAATCACAAATATAATTATATTTTAACGTGCCAGCCTTTACCGACATATTGAAAAACCATTTATTGTACAAAAAGGTTTGTCCATATTCAAATTTGTTAAAATAAAATATGAGTCGTGAGTCAAATGTGATGGACACTAAGTAAAAGTATCAGCTCTATTGACACTTTCATACATTTGAATGCACTTGATAACAGTTGTTAACAAATTGTAAGAATAATCTTTTCATTGAAAGTAAAGTAACTTAAATTGGCCTTTGTTTTACTGCATACGAGTGCATAACGTTCCTCCAAAATGACAGGCAATGATAGAAAGCAATATAACTATAAATTTGAATATTTTCAGTTGGCAAATGTAGTGAACCAGTCTCGAAAGTAACTATAAAAAACATGAAAGTTTACTGATAACGATTTTCACAAATAGTCTGAAGAGGAAAATAAATAAAACCATTTTCAGAACTGCTATCAACACTACTCTTCTCTACATATCACTGCAAGTGATATGGCTGAAAACACACACCAGGGCAAATTTGTATCTTACATTTAACCCATTCATACACTTTTCAATTGTCTGTCAAGAGTTTTGGATCACTGCCTGTACGTGCTCTGCTTCTTGCTCAATCTAGCCAGAGGATACCAAAGACCTGATGATTGTGCAGCAGGAACAACTCTGTTGTTTATGCCTGGAGAAGTTCCCATTCAGTGTTATGGCATCATCAATGCGGAAGTCCCTAATCAGTACATACTTCTACCCAGTTTTCCTCAAAATACCCGCTTCATACAATCTAATAAAGGTATTGCTCAAACCAATACTGATAAGGAAATGGAAAATATATTTCTACTATTTTCGATCTGGTCATTCCAAATGGATACTTGGAACTAAGATGCAGTCCAACCCAGACATAGTGAATCAGATCACAATTATTAGTTCCGGTTCAGTACCCATAATGTAGTTCCAGTCTATTTTTAGAGCATCTTTTCCTGTCTCCTTTTTGTGGTGATACAAGAGTTAGATTTAGGCATTCGTAGTATGGATTTAAAGGTAATTGTTTATTCTTTACAAAATGAGCTTATGATATGGTTGTCTGCATGTCTTTCGGCGGCAGTGCACAGTGAGTAATAAGGCCTTGGTGATGATTCGGAAGTGAAATATGTGTTCCATTGCACATTGCTTTATTTACAGTCCAGCCTCCCAGAAAAATGCCGGTGAACCTACGACAAGAACGTCACCGTAAAGTAGAAGTTATTGTAGAGATTAACATATGATTTTTATTGATTTGGACACAGTGTAAAGTTCAGTACTGATAAACAAACGTAGAGACTACATAGGAAAATTAATTGTGATCCGAGTCCATATGGATTTGGTAGCTATGGACAATTCATGCCTGGGAAATCTGGAGCCTCAGTCTATTCTTTTATCTACGAAATGCTGTCAGTTCAAGCTGATGGACATATAGAGCTGGACACAGAGATAACACGTAAACAAAAGTAATAAAAAAAATTACATAAATTTGTTATTTACATAAGCGTGAAATATAGACTTAATGGCGAAATAAATTTCATATTTTTTCATTCCAATATTTGCACATTTGAAAAATATATCCTTATAATTTTACATGTGAAAAATATATCCTAATATTTTCATATGTGAATATATAAGATTTCCCATCATGCCATGAGACGCTTCATTGTGTGTTTCAACAGAAGTTGTACATGCACCAATAAAAGAAGTGCTTTGTGAGCTAGAACAGATAAATAGAGACTGCCTTACATTTCAGACATGGAAATTAATCTTTGGTAAAGAAATTTGATCAGACACCATTCACGTCTCTCTGAAGTTATTTCTCCTTGCTTCCTTGACAAGAACGACAAGCCCGCTGAGATGCATTGCTCTTTCGGACTTATACTGTTTTCAGATAAGGTCAAATAGTTTTCAAAATGTCATAAATGTAAGTTACTGCGACAGATTTGGTAAGCCCAATCCTACCATATTCTTAAGTCGCGTATATTTATATGATCAGGCATTGCAAGTGATGTGAATTTACAAAAGGGGGTGGGGATGAGAGTGTCGTGCCGAAGAGTGGGTCTAACGTAGGAAAAGAAAGTAGGCTCAGTGTATTTCGATCTGTCATAATTCCATGTATGAAATATAGAGACTAGTATACACATTTCAGGAGACAAATATTTTATCTGTACCTAAAATCTATTTATTTAGAGTTCAATAGCTTAAGTACCAACCATTTTGCATTTTTACTTCTTGCTGAATGCGTGATCCTTAATAATCATGTGTGTGAACAATTCAGTTACGAAACTAAAACCGCATGAACTTTATTTCTCATTTGAGTTCATTTAAATAATTGATTAATAAGATTTTAGTCATCAATTAGCAAGGATTGCATATTTGTGTATCAGTGTGTGTGTGTGTGTGTGTGTGTGTGTGTCTGTGTCTCTGTGTGTCTGTCTCGTGTGTGTGTGTGTGTGTGTGTGTGTGTACTATATATAATGAATGGCCCACGAATCTTGACAGTTTGGTCCATGTGGCCCACGGTGTTTAAGATGTTGGGTCACCTTGATCTTCAGGTATTTTGTATATGTACAGAAACTACAGTCCTATTGTCTACCGCTATAATAATACCAAAACGTTGACGTTTGCTTTCATTGTTGCCGATGAAACATTACCTTAACTATTAATGGACGATGAATATACGCATTAATGTAGATACTTGAATGAACTAGTCTTCTTTCCAACTGAACTGGTACACAGCCAAGAATATACATGGCATCACGCATGCCATGTGCGTGCATCTCATTTTAGAAACATGGTTTTCTTAATATGACCGATTGCTCCGGTGGCCTAGTAGTTAAAAGTCCTCTCCGATGCGGGAGGTCGCGGGTTTGAGCCATGGCCGTGTCATACCAATGACCTATTAAAAATGCTACTAGCAGCTGCCCGCTCGGCCCTCAGCATTAAATGGTTAGTGTCAGGACTGGTGGGCCTGGTGACAGGACAATGTGACTGCTTGGAACATGATGCTACATGTCAGCGGCATGATGCCCCAGTACTAGACATCACTATAAACTGCCACACTGCAGACATCGTAGCGATATGAGTGAAAAGTTTTTAAAATCTACCTTACAAATCCAAATCACACAGGCACACACTTAATATGACCACTCATTCATTAGCTTAGTTACAACAATCAATTGATAGGATTATAAACTGAGTGTTTTAATATTTTTCTATGTGCTCAGAATAATTAGCTGTATATTATTTACTTCGTCGTTTTTTCTTTCGTATTTTCACGCTTCTGGAATTCCACAACCACGAATTGCCCCATGTGTTTCTGACGTAAGAATTCTTACTTTTAGGCTACATATTATCTCAGAAAATGGTTAGGCTTTGCTTTCTATGAATTGTATATTTTTCCTTAATGTATGTGTCCACTGAATCACGAAAAACCCAGACAGTTGAATGAAGAAGTACTGCCTAGACACAGCGATGTCTGAGATTATTAACCTTCGAACTGTTCATTTAAGGTTTCAAGCTGATTTTATGAAGACTATACAGCAGATAAAATCTTGAAGAAAATATTTAGAAAGCGCTGTCACCGATTCTATTCTTAAAATACAAATCGGTATTAATATATTGATTTTTCATGTTTCCAGACACATGTCGGTATGTTTTGATCATGAAATGGTATGAATTGATATTTTGCAAAAATCCGGCAATAACAAATGATAACTTGCGGGGAAAAGGAGTAAACAATATTACTAGGTCAAGTGTTTTTCTCCGAATGGTTGCGAGAGATGGAGTGGGGTTGGGGTAAGGGGTTGGGGTAAGTGGTTGGGGATGATTATTATGAGACAGATTATTTGGGGATGCTAAAGAAGCAAGGTAGTATAAAGTCTTAGAAAAATTTCATAAATCTTGGACCCAGACACGGAAGCACACGGTCCTGTCCTAACTCAAAAACTAATTATTTGGTCCAATTGCATGTAATGCTATTTGTTACACACCTATTGTATTTCATATGATTGATCTTGATCAAAACGGATATCCCAGTTTCTTTCTCTATTTCTAGATAATTGATTAGAAAGGGTAAAAGAGGGTATGGAATAAATTAAAAAATCGAATTCGAATCAGGCGAAAGAACTTATTGGGTATGGTTAAGGAGCTGTCCCGACGTATCTTCATGTAAGTTTCGTGTCTGTAAATTATAATTAAAACTATCAATATGTATAGGAAGAAAAATCAAGTGTAAAGATTCTGTTGACGAATGTTGGGTATGAATTTTATAATTCAGAGACAGTTTTTAAAATTAGTTATCACGTTTTTGTCCTCACTTGGAGGTAGATATGTTGATATTCTTCGATAATATTTGCAGATTGTTTGCGTCTGTAAGGATTTTCCTCTCTTGGAGGCAGATATGTTGATATTCTTCGATAATATTTGCAGATTGTTTGCGTCTGTAAGGATTTATTTTGCTTGAATATACAAATTAACCAATTATATGCACATATCTTTGTGACAGCTATGATCTGTCGAAACAAGCGTACACCTTAAATCTAGGTTTTTAGATAATGCATTAGGCATCAATGCAATTCAAAATCTACTTGTGTTTTTGTTTACAGACTAACTGTTAGATTTCATTGAACTTGCCTCCCTACAGAATAATCAGGCGATTAATGATTCATAATGTGTCATTTGCTGGGCAGCTGGCGGAAGCTGACTTGACCTTGAAAACAAATTAAGGTCTTGATGCAGATTCAAAGTAAAAATCAACGTTTATCAAATATTGATCCTAAAATCTGAATATGCTAGAAGAAGGACTAAGTTTTAAATATATACTTTCTCATTACGTGGCTTAACTGAGCTAGAATGCAAGCAGCTCCACACCCAAGTCAACCATCTGGCTAGCAAATCGCTGAAAATTATATACTTTCAACCATTTTGAGTGGAACTCTGGCAGAATAATAGTTGGTTACGTTTAGGGATGTATCATTTTGTTGGCTACACGCTAGTCTCCAAGTGATAAATATTACTAATGGTATCGATCGGTTGTAAAAGCCGTGATCTGTTAGACTCACTTTAAAATAAAGAAAATAAGTTTCCCTGGTCAATATATATATTTGCAAAGGATAAAGTGATATCTTCAGTTAAACTGAGATCTGGTGGATTTCTACAGAAATGACTTAAGATCTAAAACAAAATTTTTTTTTTTGAGAATCAAGAAGGATAGAAGGATGGATGAGTCAAGACGCACATGTCTCTGACTACTTTGATCTCTACCAGTTGCTTTTATTGATAATCCACATAATCAGTTTACTGTTGCAGGCATCCTAGCCAAATTTTGAAAGAATTTGCTCCTCTCTCTCTCTCTCTCTCTCTCTCTCTCTCTCTCTCTCTCTCTCTCTCTCTCTCTCTCAATTAGCCTATAGTAATAACAAGCTACAAGTTCTCATTATCCCTTAACAAAATGCAACACCCCCGACCCAACATGCTCCTTAATGTACTGCAGTTGTTGGTCACTGATATCAGTGACCCATTGGACAGTAAAATCAGTGATCCATCGGTCAGCGAAATCAGTGACCCATTGGTCAGCGAAATCAGTGACCCACTGGTCAGTGAAATCAGAGGAAAATAATTAAATCAGTCTTACTCTCTGTCATGGTAAATTAGACTGTCAACACTAACAAGGCTCAAAAGGGACGTAAAAGTGTAAACATGCACTCACAATTTCCAGATTCCACTGATGTTGTATTGATACATATGTATTCATGCACCCTTTCTGTGTGCTTTGACATTACTTGCAAACTAAGGAGAAAACATAGTTAAGTTATTTAATTTTGAATTTCATTTTTATTTCTATAACTATTTGTAATTACAAGGATTGCACTTGATATTTTGCAATGTTCATGAAGACTGGAAATTGACTGCAGACTATTCATGTACGGCTTTCGCTTCGTTACGAACGTTCACTAGTGGGTTATCGATTTCGCATGCTAAATTTATCTCAGCAATATGTGACACATGGGAAATTTACTACATGTGATAAATTCATCATAATAAACGCAGTACTTTTGTTTTAACTGTAAATATGGTTGAGTGAATTGTATGTATTATATATAAACATGGGCTCAATGATCTCAAGTAGTGGAACGTAGGGGAAATGACACAAGGAGATGGGGAGGGGGATAACGTAGTTTAAATAAGCGGGGCTTGTTAACATTATCGAATTTGTATAATAAAGCGTATATTTAGAATTATATAATATAGTGGATATTTACAATTTTAATTTATGGCTATGGGCTTTCCCTGCATACTAAAAAGCTGTCCTATAGGTCATTTACGTCTTATGCCTGGACATGTTGACAGTACTTATGTACAGAAAAGTACAAAAGATGTGTCACTTAAAAAAGCTGTAAAATGTACACAAGAAGATTTCTTACAAACTCCTCTCATCTCAATATTTTAATGCACAACCTACTAAATTAGGATGGTAGTGGGATGGGGTGGTAGTGTGTCTAGCCAGAAGTATAAAGTCGTAAATCTTCAAAATTTCCGTGCAATTTTGTCATTAGTTTTTATACGAAGATTGCTTATACGTCAAATGACCGCTCTAAACAAAGCATCATAAACTGTGCGACTGTTATTGGTGTGTCTCTTAGAAAAATGTATGCTTTGTCAATGAAGAAAAGAAAAGTAAATATTGATATTCGAATATGTTAGCTGCCTCATAAAAAGGTGTTGAGAGGAGAAAACATTTATCTGTAATGATAAGAAATTTTCTGCTTGGAGATCTTACAATCTGGATTATTATCTTGCCTTGTATACAAGTAATACAACTTTAATTAATATGCCACATCAAAAATAATACAACTTTAATTAATATGCCACATCAAAAACATGGCCGAATGTTTTTTTATATTCAGGATAAGATCTGTCAGGTCGTTCAGGAAAAACTCGAACAATCAAAATAAACAAACCATTCAAACACTGATGATAGGACATAAAGAACAAACCATACTGATAATTCTTTATTCGGTTCATGTTATGTCAACCGTGAAGACAATTGATTGGCTAAAAGTTAAATGTGACTCAGCTGCTCTGGCAGCAGCACGTGCTGTAACCTGACTCTTTTAGTTTTCGTCTGCTTCTACTGTTTTAAATCAAAATGGAAATCAAGAATTATGACCGTAGGCTGTCACTGTGTTATCTTATTAAGAGAGTGAGTAGTTTATGTTAGGTGTTTTTGCATAAATTATCACTTATCAATTGTGTAGGAACAGAGTCTTTATGATATTTTCTCATTTTTTATAATTCGATAGAGACGTTCGATCAAGAGCCGTAGGAATTTATTCTTGAGAGAATCAGAATAAAATTTCAATGTGCCATGTAAGGAGAATTATAAGTATGACAGGAAAGCAAGAAAACACACACACACACACACACACACACACACACACACACACACACGCACACACACACACATGACATCAAATTACATGGCATCCGAAAGTACTTTAAATTAATATAATTAGTGTGCGTTTATACTTATTAGATCAGTATAATTGTTGTCGTCACGTGGTCGATAGTAGTAGGACTTGCTTACACAAAGGGGACAAAATGTCTTTGTGAACTTCGTCCAATCAGTTAAACGGTTAGGATGTTTCAGTCATTTTTCTTCAGTTGGAGAGTGACTGTCATTTATTATTACTAAGGGGTTCTTTCACAATACTAGAAACCCTATGGACAAACTCATTACATGTGTTTATAAATACACATAAAATCTATGTATGATCAGTGGTCAGGATAAATGTCTCATTAGGAATTTAGAGCGTTTCATATGTATAGAAAGAAGATCGAGGACCTCATTGTGTTTGAAACGCAATTATCTCCCTTTGACCACATGATTCCGGCTCATTTCTTTAATCGCCTATTAACTTGGTGAACAAATCAGTTTGTTAGTAAGACTGATTAACACTTTAAAGAAGTCACTTACCTTATTCACTTTACACTGGAGACTCGACAATATTAAACCATTTTATGCTTTGATATTCATGCCATTATGTGTTTTGGGTTCTTTTTGTTGGGTTTATTTTTTCGGCTTTAATAGCATCTTTAACACATTACTGGCTCTATCGTACTGATAGAATTGGAATCCAAGTACCATCCCCGAGGACTCGCCAAGGCAAACTGACCCAGCATCGAACCCGCGACCCTAGGATTACGAACCCAAAGATCTCCCAACTAAGCTACCGCGGCGCCCTATTTGTCATTACGGGTTTTCCTTCTTTGATGCATATTCTTCTCAGTATCTTGCTGGCTCCCTGCAGGGTGCTATCATGTACTTCAAAAGAATGAATTAGATTTATATTGTAATTGTCTGACGTAAAAAGAAAAAGATAAACACAGATTCAAACTATTTTAGAATTAATGTATGACCAATTATAAAGATGAAGCGCTTTTTTTCCTAGTTAGATTTTCAGATAAGATTTAAACTCTAAGATAATTCAATGTATTGGATAACATGGTTAATACGCATTTTACGACTCGTGATTGAATATAAAATCAATGACTCACATGCGACTCGAATACATAGGAACACTTACAAAAAAGCGACAAACATATTTTTTTTTAAAAAAAAATAAAGACGCGCCCAATGTCTTTAGTGGAAACAGTTTTTTTCAGTATTTATAAAAAGTTTATGGAGGGAAACATGCCTACGATTACCTATACAATTGAAAATAACAAAGTATTCACTATGTTTTGTTTTATGTTGAAAGATGTTGTTTTGTTTTTTTAAATTCATAACTCAAGAGATGGCAAGCATCCCCAGTTTTACTCCCTCACCCCTTTCAGGAACAAATACGAAGGAAGGACATTCTTGAATGTAATGTAATATATATATATATATATATATATAGTATATATATATATATATATATATATATATATATATATATATATATATATATATATATATATATATATATATATATATATATATATATATATATATATATATTTAGGGCGAGCACTAACGCAGAATGTTACAACCCTCCCGTAAATGTTTAAATATTTTTCTTCGGTTGATATGGATCTCTGTCTAATTTCAACTCATTTGATTTCAGTTCACTAATTTAATTTCACTTCTTTCTATACATTCACCCTGCACTACAGTCCCCGGATAAAACCCTTGTCCCCACTCACCACTGGGACAATTTTCTAAGGATAAAATTATTTGTATAGGTACCGTTAATACTCATGTAGAAGCCCGATCCAACTACAAGCAGCGTAGACACAGATATGCCGTCGTATAATGCACAGAGATCTGGGTCTATGTAGTTTGTTACGAGTAATAAGTAGAACAAATTAGAGACCCTAATCTCCCGGTACAATATGCGACGGCAGATCCGAGTCTATCTTGTTTGCAGTTGGATTCAGCTTAGAAGTGAGTGTATATGGTAACGGTCATACCAATAAAGAACACACCATGTCTTATGACGATAGCAATTTCCCTCTGCTGCAGAAGAAAATATCCTTAATTCGTTTTCAATAATTTAAACATCAAAATATACTGTTATGTATATGTAATTTAATTACTTGTTTGTTAGTTTTAATTTTTTTATTTTTATTTTATTCCATTACATGTTATTGTAATAATAATTTTGTCTACTAGATTTGATTGTGTTTTAGAAATTCAATTCAGTTCTGTTTGACCTGATAAACAACACGGTAGTTGAAACATTGTATCTAATTGCTGACCTTAATTCAGAAATCAGTAAGGCTTTAGTAAACAACATTTAATTTTTTTTAATTCATTCTAAGAGTAAGATTCATGTAGTGGAATCAAGGGCATACCTGGAGTACGTGACAAATAACATTTGTTTATTGTTACAAACTTTTGGTTTTCCCAGTGGGATGAATTCTTGACCCCCATCCGAGAATCTGTTTTGCGTTTTAGTTGGGCTTATAACTCATGTTATCATAATAATTTGCCAGTTGTGCTTTAAACCTTTGAAACTCAAAGTGTTTTGTTTTGACCAGTTTGAGTTGAATTTTTATTTTATGGAATTATTGATTCTTTCCCTGGAAAATACTAGTGCTCATACAGAAATTCTTGGAATTCCATCGGGATTCGAACTGTGATTCATTTAGGACTTTTCATTGACAGGACTTCTATTTTTTAATTCTTGGGTTAATTTTGGATTTGATTCATAAACCGTATGTCCCTTTTCTTATTTTTACCTTGTTTTTCTAGGGAAATAAATTATTTTGTTAAATTTTACAAAGCTCGTTGTCTTCACTCTTTTCTTATTACTTTTGTACGAGTCTAGACACGTAACAATCAAACTGGGCGCTCGTCCTTGGGATATATGAATTTTGGCTAAAATATTTCAGAAAATTGTTTTAGTTTCAGAATTTTGTATAATCCCAAGCATTATTTTTCATTTTTGAAATCCTTATTGAAATCAAAAGGCTTTTTTTTTTTACAATATCATCAAAAGTAGAGAATTTTTTAAATTTTACCCAGGAGTGGTTGGAGAGTTTGAAAATGGAAGTACAGCTAAGAAAAGTTGGAATTAGAGATAAGACAGGTTCAGTTTCAGATAGAAAAGATACAAATGGAAAAAGAAATAGAAGTAATGCAGTTGCAATTTGAAGAAAGAGAGAAAGTAAGACAAATGCAAAGTGAGAAGGTAGAAAGGGAATTTCAAATTCGGTTAAAAGAATTAGAGCCGACAAAGGGAAAACACTCCCCTACTTTTGATGTTTTAAGAAATATTAGGTTAGTGCCCCCTTTCAGAGAAAAAGAAGTAGACAAATATTTTCCTCGTTTTTAAAAAGTTGCTGAAAATTTGAAATGGTCAAGGGAGCATTGGACTCAATCATTACAATATGTACTTAGTGGTAAAGCTAGTGATATTTACCATTCACTGTCAGTTCAGCAAAGTGCTGACTATGATATGGTTAAGGAATGCATCTTAAAGGGTTATGAGTTAGTCCCTGACGCTTATCGGCAAAAAGTCAGGAACTATAAAAAAGGAACTGGACAAACTCATGTCAAATTTGCAAGAGAAAAAGAGCAGTTATTTGATAGATAGTCCTTAGCAAAGAAAGTTGATCAAGATTATGAAAGTCTTAGACAACATGTATTGCTTGAAGAGTTCAAGAACTGTGTCCATAGTGACATTAAGACTTATCTTGACGAGCATAAGATCGAAACCTTGGAAAATGCTGCTCGTGCTGCTCACTAGTATTTCTTAACTCATAACGTTCCATTTGTAGGCAAGTCTTCCACTCAGCTGTCTTCTGGTAATAAGGTTTTTCAGTCTAATACGAGCCCTTCTCAAACTCAATCTGGCACAACTTTTTAAAATCAAGCTTCTGATAAGCTTGGTCAAAAATCCTTGTCTCTTCCTACATGTACCTATTGCAAGAAGAAAGGACACGTTATTTCTGATTGCTTCAAATTGAAAAATAAGCATCAGAATCAAGACAGACCTATCCCAAAGGCTCTTATCTCTAAGAGGTCAAGGTCACGGTCATGCATTGAAAATAATACATTTGTTGGGTCTAATAAAGCCCAATCTGATTTTATTATGGAGAATTATGAACCATTCATGTCGAAGGGTTCTATATCACTCTTGGGTGATTTGGCCAGTCCTATCCCTATTAAAATTTTAAGGGACACATGAACTTTTCAGAATCTTTTATTATCAGGTACTTTGCCTTTTTCTGAGAAGAATTCTTCTAATGAGAGTGTTCTTATTCAGCTAGTAGAGTGCGACTTTGTTAATGTTCCTCTTCATTCTGTAAATTTGTCATCAGACTTAGTTTTAGGACCCGTGACAGTCGGAATGTGGTATTCTTTACCCGTTCAGGGCATTCATTATTTCTAGGCGACGACCTAGCTGGAGATAAGGTTGTGGTTAATCCACTTGTAACTGACAAGCCTTCTTTGGATCAGAAACTTGATCCTATTGAAAATGAATAACCTAATTTATACACAGATTGTGCAGTTACTAGAGCTATGGCAAAGAGAGCTCTTGAGGATGATGTTGATTAGGAAAGTATTCCTTTAGCTGACACATGTATTGGTCGGGCGTTTGATGAGGTCACTTTCACTTCCTTGTTTGGATCAATCAAAAGGTATTGATCACAGTGATCTTCTTTTAACTACTCATTCTCTTTATTCTAATCAGTGTGACAAACGACAATCACTTGTCGTCGAACAGGGAAAAGATTCTGAGATCTCCTGTTTGTTTCAAAGGGCCATTAGTGAAACTGAAACCACTGAAGTACCTGTCTGTTATTTCATTAAAAATGGAATTCTTATGAGAAAATGGAGACCTCCCGAGGTACCTGCTGGTGACAAGTGGTCAGTGAACTATCAAATTGTAGTTCGAAAATCGTACAGACAGGAAATTCTTAGTCTGGCCCATGAAACTCCTTTGGCTGGTCATTTAGTGATTAATAAGACTTATCACAAGATCTTGAATAACTTTTATTGGCCAAAAATCAAAAGTGATGTTTGTAAATACTGCAGATCTTATCATACTTGTAAAATGGTAGGAAAACTCAGTCAGAAGATACCTAAGGCTCATCTGCAACATATTCCTGCATTTGACGAACCATTTAGCAGAATTATAGTAGACTGTGTCGGTCCTTTACCTAAGACCAAGTCAGGCAACCAATATTTGTTGACCATTATGTGTGCGTCAACAAGATTCCCACAGGCAATTCCTTTGAGGAATATTAAAAGTTAAACAATAGTAAAAGCTTTGATAAAGTATTTTTGTTTTACTCAATTTGGCCTTCCCAAATCTGTCCAATCGGATCAAGGGTCAAATTTTATGTCTGAAATTTTCCAGCTAATTATGATTGAATTTGGCATCCAGCAATTCAAGTCAAAAGTAAAATTAGGGTTTGACAGGATTTCAGTGGAGAGAACGTTTGAGTATAGTGATAGAGTTCTGTCTCTCTTGCTCATTCTTCAAAATTTTCTTCAAATTAGGTATTACGGCCCTTACAAAGTTAAGAAGAAAATGAATGAGTTGAATTATAATAATAGTACTCCCGGGATCTAAACAAATTAATGGAGTACCAGTATATTGAGAGAGATAGCCAGGTAAATCATGCAATTAATTTAACTGTACCTGTCCCACTCACGGAGGATTTAAGTGAAGGAATGCAATCGAAGACTATTGATCTTGGAGTGACAAATCTTCGGAATTCAGAAATTATGAAAAATCTGGACCAGAAGCTTTCATATTTGCAACAGCAAGAATGGAATGGACTTAAACAGTTATTATTGGAATATGAGCACTCATTTCCAGATGTTCTTACGAGAACAAACAAAATTTTTCATGACGATGAAATTGTAAATTCAAAACTTGTGAAACAACACCCATACAGGATGAACCGTCTCAAACAGGAATACTTGAAAAAAGAAATTCAGTATTTGTTGGAGAATGATTTCATAGAGCCCAGTAAAAGTGACTGGAGTTCACCATGTATACTTGTTCCGAAACCAGATAAAACTTTCCGTATGTGCACTGACTATAGAAAAGTGAACAGTGTGACTAAGACAGATTCATTTCCATTACCAAGAATCGATGACTGCATTGATAAAATTGGAAATGCCACGTATGTCACCAAATTTGACCTTCTAAAAGGACTTTGGCAAATTCCACTGACGGAAAAGGCAAAGGAAATTTCGGCATTCGTGACTCCTGATGGACTTTATCAATATAAAGTGATGCGGTTTGGGATGAACGGTTCGCCAAGTACTTTTCAACGTTATTGAATATGATTACCTCTGGTCTAGATAATTGTGATGCTTACATTGATGATGTCATCATCTACAACGACACCTGGGAAGAACATCTAGCAACAATTCGGAAATTCTTTAACAGACTCACTGATGCAAGTTTGACGATTAATTTATCCCAAAGTGAGTTCTGCCATGCTTGTGTGACATTTCTAGGATATATTGTGGGACATGGACAAGTTAAACCTATAGATGCTAAGGTCAAGACTATCTCTGAATTCCCTGTGCCTGTCAGTAAAAAGTAACTGATGCGATTTTCAGGTATGGCCGGATACTATCAGAAATTTTGTTCCAATTTTTCTATAATTGCTGAACCCCTGACAAATTTATTGAGCAAGAAAAACAAGTTTCTTTGGACTGAGAAATGTCAGGAGGCTTTTTATAAGTTAAAGGCCATGCTTGAGAGTGCACCAGTTCTTTCAGCTCCAAATTTCAGTCAGTCATTTAAACTTTCTGTTGATACAAATGATGTTGGGGTTGGAAAGGTATTGATTCAAGAAGATAGAAATGGTGTTGATCATCCAGTGCGCTATTTTTCTAAGAAATTAAATAAGCACCAAGAAATTATTCCACAATCGAGAAGGAATGTTTGGCTTTGATATTGGCATTATAACATTTTGAAGCTTACATTAGTTCAGCTCCTTCTCAGATTATTGTGTTTAGTGATCACAACCGCCCTACTTTCATCGACAAGATGAAAAACAAAAATCAGAGATTATTAAGGTGGAGTTTGTTGTTACAGGAATATAATATTGACATCAGGCACATCAAGGGAAAAGACAGTTTAGGAGCAAATGCACTTTCCCGTGTATATAAATATTATTTCATGTACACTTTTTATAATTTATAAGAGTTCTTCTTATGTAATTTTTGTAACCTCATATAAAATTAACATATGGTAAAAAGAAAGCTTTATTATATAAATCTTTCTTTTTCTTTTATGGGGGAAGTGTTATGTATATGTAATTTAATTACTTGTTTGTAATTTGAATTTTTTAAAATTTTATTCCATTACATGTTATTGTAATAATAATTTTGTCTACTAGATTTGATTTATTTTAGAAATTCAGTTCAATTCTGTTTGACCTTATAAACAACACGGTAGTTGAAACATTGTATCTAATTGCTGACCTTGATTCAGAAATCAGTAAGGCTTTTAGTAAACAACTTTTTTTTTAAAAAAATGTATTCGTTCTAAGAGTAAGATTCATTTAGTGGAATCAAGGCCGTACCTGAAGTACGTGGCAAATAACATTTGTTTATTGTTACAAACTTTTGGTTTTCCCAGTGGGATGAATTTTTTGCCCCCATCCGGGAATCCGTTTTGCGTTTTAGTTGGGCTTATAACGCATGTTATCATAATAATTTGCCAGTTCTGCTTTAAACCTTTGAAGCTCAAAGGTGTTTTGTTATGACCAGTTTGAGTTGAATTTTTCTGGGTTTTGTTTGGAATTAGTAATTCATTTACCCTGGAAAATACTAGTGCTCATCAGAATTCTTGGACAAAGACATTTATCGAAATTTATTCAAAAATTCTAAACTGGAATATGGATTTTATGATTCAACAAGGAACTGTTGACACGACAACACTGTGAAGGTCACGACATACGTCATCACCCTCCATTTTGATTTCATCGGGACTCGAACACTGATTCATTTAGAAGTTTTCATTGATAGGACTTCTATTTTTTAATTCTTGGATTAATTTTGGATTTGATTCATAAACCGTAAGTCCTTTTGCTCATTTTTACCTTGTTTTTCTAAGGAAATAAATTATTTTGTTAAATTTTACAAAGCTTGTTGTCTTCACTCTTTTCTTGTTACTTTTGTACGAGCCTAGACACGTAACAATACATAAGAAACACCAATACTCAAGTGTTCTGATATTTTAATAGTTGTGCAATAAATACAACTACATAAGGAAAGCAGAATTCATGGACAGGGATAATCCGGTTTCGAGCTTTGTCCTACCCGTAAAACAGTTATTAAAACGATTCCCCTATATCGAAATGTGCATGATAAAGGTATAAGTTCAACGTGCATAAAGATAACCAGATGAACTACAATGCATATTTTCATACCTTTCTCTTTATGACCTGTATTTTAGAGCCCAAAGTGTTTTGTTGATTATAACATTTGCAGTTGTTCACACATCTTTGTAAGAATTCTTAAAAAACGAAAATATTTTCATCATTCCAAATATAATTTATTGTGGGCAGGAAATATATTTTTGTTTTTGTTACTTAAATTAACTACAATAAGGCTATTATTTTTACCGTGATAATCATCCCCAGTCACATATTGTGCCCAACTAGTCCTACTTTTCGGGTTACGGATCTGTTGATCTTCTGTTACATTCTAAAGAAAATCTTTGTGAGCAAAAGTAATATTATTTTGAATTTTGTTTAAAGCGAACAGTATGCCCCTTCCAGTACAGCAAAAAAGGTAAAAAATAGTATTTTGAAATGTGTTCGAAATGATAAGTATGTTTCCTCCAGAACAGCGAAAATAATAGTATTTTGAAATATGTTCTGATATGAATATTTAATTCATATTGTGTACGTGACTTCTATCCTATTTGTGATTGAGGGTTGTGGAGTTTTGCCTACCTGACTTTTGTAGTGGATATAAGTGGTAAATAAGATGCCTACTAAATTTAGGTGCAAGGTCTAACCTTGCTTAAGAGTTATTGGAATTTTCGATTAGTTTTTCAGAAAATACTATTGCATCGCAGGTCAAGTGAAACATGTGTATATAGAAGTTTGATAAACAAAATTTTTCATTTATGTTTGAAATCAGTCTTTGGGAATCTATGATCAGAGTTTATAGTTGCGTTCAGATATAATTATAGAAGAATTATTTATTTAAATTATTCATTGGAATTACAAAGTGCTCATTGACTTTTTGGATTAACACACTACTTTGGGATTACTGAGAACTGATTCAAAGGCATTATGGATTGTATCATTGTGGTACATCAGGACGTTCATGACTATTTGTACATAAGGACATTCAAGAATTCGTACATCAGGACATTCAAGAACTATTGGAATTCGTTCAGAGCGTTTTGTTTTTTTGGACTTGATATATGACATTGAGGATTCTTTTAAATTTAATTCACAATACTTTAGGCATATTTCGAAGTTTCAGTATGTAACTTACAAAAAAATATTTCCTGAATTTTCTTTAAATTGTTTATTTAAATTCCTTTCCATTACATAATTTAGGACCTAGAGTAGTAACGGTCCAAAAATGACAAGTATGTCCCCTTTCCGTAAAGTGAAAATAATAGCGTCTTGAAATGTGTCCAATGCGACAAGTATCCCCCCCCCTCCAGTAAAGTAAAAGTAATGGTATTTTGAAATGTATCCAAAAGAACAAGTATGCCCCCTCCAGTAAAGTAAAAATAATACTTGCTTGAAATGTGTTCAAAAGGACGAGTATGCCCTTTCCAGTTAAACAAAATGAAAGAAACTTATGTTTCAGATGCAAGATGCAACTCGGCAAATTTCAAAAGACAAGGTGAAATTCGAACTTGACCTATATCTGTGCAATCTGTTAGAATATGCTTTTATCAATGAAGTGTTTCAAGAATTTTCCACGCGCAAGCGAAATTTGTGATATACGGAAAAGATGAACTTATGAGCGTACACGGGTTACACTATGTGTTCTCCTCAACGGAATATAGTGGGAGTATAATGATTTGTCGTTTCCGGAGTAGATGAGTGAAGTTTACTTGGTTGGAACAGTGGTCTAGGCCGGCTTGCTCATGCTGAGGAAAACATTTACCGCCATCGAACAGTGATCTTAATTTCCGAATTTATTAATGAAACTCAAAGAGTGACCAAATCTACCGGTATGATTTCTTATAAGAAGAATTAGCTACACATGTACGGCAGTCTAAATATAGGTCAAACACATGCGAGAGAAAAGTCTGCAAAATTCATGCTTTATATATTTATGGGTGGGAACCAATCAGTGTAGCGATAAGACACCATTCATCATCTACCATTGTATATACGTCGCGTGTTTGACTTTTTATCGTTTAAGCCACAACAAGTATTGATCTGTCGGAGAACCTCGGATGTTAACGACAATCATTTGTCTGTCCCATTCGGACTGAAATATAAATATTTGCTTTACCACTGAGAGACGTGTTTTATAGGTCAGAGCTGCCATTGTTGCATTCCCTTGAGGCAAATTACATTACTCTTGGTATGAGTTACAGATTGGCATTGGGCCTAATCTCTCAGAAGTGTGACCATCTGACTGGGCTATATTAAGAGGAAAATTTAAACCAGTTTTATAAATAAAACACAGAAGAAGAAAAGAAATACAGATGAACAGACATAGAAAAATAGAAATAAAGAAGTAATAAAAGAAAAATAAAGGGATAATAAACAAAACCTGACTTAAATGCCAGGAAAGAGCGATGTCCGACCAGTAGAATTAAATATACTAAGAATTACTTCTTTCGATAAAACTCACACTTCTCAGTTGATCTACCTACATTTTGCCCTCTGAAAAATCAAATTTGGGGTCAAATGAAGTAAGAAAGAAAGGACAGAGACCAGAACTGGCTGTAGAACGTAAAGTATGGTTACTGTGCTATTGAAATAATAGGCATCAATCATCCACTATTGTACCCATACATTTAGCCTCCTCATTCAATAAGTCTAAAGAAATCGATATCACAATAACAGTATCAGTCTTCATTACTTGTTATGTGAGGCTGCGGGCTTTGGTTGTACGGATTAATTTTTCCTTACACAACCTGCACATCACTCAGTTCTTTCCAAACAGCTCACAAAGTATCGCGGATTCTTGAACTACATAAATGTATTCCGAGGTTACATTTTTGATTTTAAATGTCTATTGAAGATGTTGGAAACACGATAAAACGAGAATTCCATGATTTGTTATTCTATTAAACATTACAGCAGAACAGGAAAATGTATATGTTAACTGTTACAGTACCATAAAGATTGCCGAATACACATATTGGCACTGTGACCACAAAAATTGGTTCACCTTTATTTTGTAGCTCAGAATATTGGTAACCTTAATTATTATTAAAAAATGGATTCATATATAGAATTCAGCTGAATAAAAGTCGCCAAAAACGTTTGAGTTGTGACGGATGCCAAGACAAGTTTCCGGTCAATAACGCCAAAATGCATCCCAGTATATGATGTAGTTTTATTTTTTGCATCACAATATACCATCAACAAACCATTAAAGTGTATAAATACAGTCACAAGATACGCCGTGTAACTATCCCCAATCAATGCTTTTAAACCCAGTTTACAGTACTAAATGTTATTTCCTTAACCCCCCATCCCCAGGTTACAGTACTAAATATGTTATTTCCTTCAAACGCACTCATTGCCTACAGCACCAAACGCGTTGTTTCCTTCAAAATCATACCTAGCTTACAGAACTAAATATGTTGTATCGTAGAAAAGCATATATTACTTACAACACAAAAAGTATTATTTCCTTAAAAACCATACAAATTATAAAGCTACAATTGCAAAATTTGCGTTTTCTGAAAACAGAACAAAACATACAACAACAAACTTCATTTGTTGATAAACGTTTTTGTCCTCTTTCCTGAAACCAATATCCTTTTAAAATATTGCTGATTCTATACAGCAAGAAGGATAAACGTTAGTGTGCATCAATAAAATAAAATAAAATAAAAAAATTTATATTTTATAGCAGCTTCAACCGTTCAAACGTAGGGAAACCTAAATAGTGTTTGTACGTATTACGTCATCAGTATCGATGTGTTTCAGTTTACACACACCTTGTCGGGATAGTTACGTGACTTGTCATTCATATTTTGTCACTAGCTGAGCAGGTATGGGATCTTTAATCAAACTGCATATTGTAATAATTGTTACTCTAGGGGTTACAATTTACAATAGCAACTGTTATTGTAGTAAATTATGTTTTAATGCAATAGCTGTTGGGAGTGTACGCAATGCCAACCCTTATTGTAAAAACAATATTATTTCGATGATATGTAAGTTGAATTATCGAAAAATGTCAGGATCAAAAGCTATTCAGATCTAAATACAAATGCAACATACATTACAATCAAAACACATTATGTAATAAATTTCACTTTTTTTGCAATGGGTGGAGACTTTGCAATTTCAATAACTATCGTAATAGCACCTTTCTTAAAAGACTCATCCACTCAGATCACGTAGGCTGCTTTATAACAATAGGGGATGCTTTATAACAATAGGGGTTGCTTTATAACAATAGGGGTTGCTTTATAATAATAGGGGTTGCGAGTTGTTGCAGTATTGAGCTCAGTTGCAGTAAACATTGAGGTTGGAAGGAAAATTCCATCTGACTACTAAGACTGCTGTATTACAATAGGGGCTGTGACTGCATGCAATTTCAACCCTTTCTGTAAACGAAGAATTCTTTCCGGAAATGTCAGTTTGATGGCGTAGTGGTAGAAATGTCAGTGCCAACAGTATAAAAGAAAGTGATAGCGTCATGGCCATAGTGCTTTGACTGTACCTTTTAAGATTTATTTTAAAATTGCATGCAGTCGCAATACATTTTTTGTGATGTAGTGGTTGCAGCTGCGTGCGTTTTCAGCCGATATAGTAGGAAGAAATTTATGTGAAGGAATATTCTATTAGATAGCTTGGACTGCTTTATTATGACTGGCCTTGCGATTGCATGCAGTTTCAACAACTGATGTAATAATAACTTTTTTGGAGGAATATTCTGTGAGATTATTTGGAGTGCTTTACTACAGTATGGGTTTCGATTGCGTGTACTTCTAACTGCTATTGTAATGATACATCCTTTGGACTAATATTATTGGTAGAAATGTGAAGGCCAACAACTATCCAGATATAACTGAAAGTAAAATTATAGTGTTATGGTCATAGTCCTTTGATTGCATCTCGAGCCGCATTAGACCCTTTTCTCATAATCTAATGTACGTTTTCTCATGTACTGATAGTTAAAAAAGCTAAAATATGATTGACGGTAGTTCAACGCCAATGATACTTTGAAACATCATAGGTTGCTGTCATATATTTGACTGGATTAATGTTGAAACGATCACCTATTACGTTTACTGGGTGTTATTCTTTTTCATTTTTTTTTCATAAATGAATAATATAAAATTGTTTTATATATTAAGCGTTGATTCCGCTCGTCACCCCGTCTATCAGAATAGATTTTATTGAAAACATTCAGAACCGAGTCCACTAAAATTAGTTACGTTCTTGTATTACGAAGATTTAAAAATTTACTCGCCCAAAATATTAACCAGTTTTTATCTCGACTTCAGACGAATATAAATGTTGGTTCTTGCATATTAGCTCCACATACATTCTGAAAGAAACGAACCGGACATCCATGCAACGCGTGCAGCCTTGAGAACAATTGGGTTAACCGTTTTACTTGTATGGTGCACTCGACCTGTGTATTATCTACACGACAAGGTAGCGAAATCTGCATTATGATATCAGTAGTTCAACATCTATTGAAATTCAGGCAAAAAAACTGTTGCATGTTTCTAATAACTGTAAATAGCTAATATTGTTTGTTTTCAAGGATGCACGGTTTGCCTGTTTTTTCATATTTTTTTTTTATTGTGTCCAGAGCTTAAACAATTATCGTATATTTTCCGACCACTAGAACTTTGACACAATTCACTTATTAGTTGTGCAAATGTGCACAAAGTTAATAACTTGTTATGATGTATTGAATCGTTTGTCGTTTTCTATCAATATTTCTGTATAAAAGATCAATATAAATGTGTAAATAGCCCCATTAAAAAATTCTTAGAAAATCTCATTGTGTGTGTGTGTGTGTGTGTGTGTGTGTGTGTGTGTGGCATACACTTAATTTTTCCTGAAGTCTATCCTCGCTACTAATCAGTCAAACAACTGATGAAAATTACAGTGAGGAAGTCATTTGGTGTGGTAATCTAATGGAATTGTCGACATTTAACGGTCATGGTGAAACACTGAATTTTATAAAATTCAAGTGACATTTATTTCTTTTGATGATGCATGTCACTCTTGATAGACCTTATGGATCGCACTTAGATCATAATATCTAACTATTACAATATACGATGCATCAAACCCTTTTTGAAAATATTTTTTGTTCATTTTAATGATTTTCTAACAAACAAGGACAATTAATATCCAGTAACAGAGTTAAATAGGTAATTTTGACTAGGATAGTCCACCATTGTCTTTAGCACACATACAAGAGTCATTACACCTTAAGCCTCGCTTTCGATCAATGAGAGCACGTGACGTTATTTATTTGTGATCACGAAACTCCTGTATTACGTGCAATCTCAACGCATTTTGCAAACAAAACCCACTTTATTACAATAACGGGACCGCTCCGGTGGTATAAGTGCTTACAGCTTCCGCCTCGGATGCGGGAGATCGCGGGTTCGAATCCCGGCCGAATCATACCAAATTTTTTTATAAAAATGGTACTTACAACTGCTTCGCTTGGGGCTCAGCATCAAGATGTTAGTGTTACGACTTGTCAGACTGATGTCAGGATAATGTGACTGGGTGGGACATGATGCCATGTGTCTGCGACATGACGCCCCAGTGCTACACATCACTAGAAACTGCCACACTGCATACATCGTAGTGATATGACTCAAACTGTTAAAGCTACGTTAAAATCCACACACACACACACACAAACACACACACACACACACACACACACTAAAATAGGGGCTTCAGCTGCATCCGATTGAAACCCTATTGTAATAACAACTTTGCTTGAAGGAATATGCAGTTGTAACCATTGTTGAAACAAAAACGTTCGAGGAAAATTCAGTCAGATCACTTAAACTGATTTATTACGATACGGTTTACGTCTGCAGGTAAGTTTAACACATATTGCAATAACACTGTCCCTTCGAAGAATCTCCAATTCCATCAATTATCGTTAGAAATGTCATGGTCAATAGCTACTGTAATTAAAATGATTGACAAAGCGTTAATGGGATAACAGTTTCAATGTCTTTTGTAAGATTTGTTACAAAATGGGTCTCAGTTGCAAACAGTCACGAGGCATTTTGTAATACAGTCTACTTTATTACAATAGGGTTACCGTATCATGCGATTTAAATAACTATTGCAATAAAACTTTTGTTTAAATTATTATTCTCTTAGATCACTTACTATCCTATATTATAATGCACGAAGTTTGTGTGTGTGTGTGTGTGTGTGTGTGTGTGTGTGTGTGTATTTTCACGTTTGTGTG
>JAECUM010061581.1:0-82731 GCA_016617855.1 Megalonaias nervosa
TAAAATATGATTTTATTTTTGTTAAAATATTTAATTTGATCCCAGTTGATAATGCAAGAAAATTATATTTAATTTCTTTATGTAAAACTATCAAATGTAAATCTGTACTTGTAAAGTACGAACAAATTTATAATAACATTATTGCATCACAGTCGATGAAATCGACTTAGTTGGCACCCAGCTATTAAATTTATCGCTGTATCCTCTCCATTTAACTAAACTTTTGTTGCCTCGTTTTCGGATAACTTTTTCAATAACAAATACGTCTTGGGAAGTTTTCTGAAGTTCTTGTTCATAAAAAATACCAGTTATAGGTTCACCCAATAAATCCTTCAGCGCGTATTTACAGGTATTGTTAAAAGTACTTTATCAACAACAAATGCTTCTTCGCTCCAGTTTGGAGTAAATCCTTTCTCAAAAGTTTCTTTTCGTCAGAGAAATTCTAACTTTATCACCAACTTTAAATTTATGTCTCCGGTACATGTTTTCGTTTGCAAGAATCGGATTTTCAATTGCATCGTTTGGCGACATTTTAGTGGTTCGGTGTTTCGTGTTATTGTATTCGTCAACAATGTTCTGTAAATTGACAATATATTTATTCGTATTTTTAGCTGTCAAATACTTATGCATTTTTTTGTTTAGCGTGCGATTAAATCTCTCAACGACAACACTTTTGCCCTCGTTCTCTGTAACATATTTTTTGATACTATTTTAGAGCAAAAACTGCTCAAATATTTTATTAAAAAATTCTGCTCCGTGATCGGTCCAGATTCTATTTGGTTTTTTTTCTGTAGTTGCTATTACTTGTTTCAGCGAATCTGTTATCGACGTTCCTGTCTTGTCTGAAACTGGAACACTAAAAGCATATTTACTAAAAACATCTACAACGTTAAACAAGTATTTCTTCTTATCGTTAAACTGAGCAAGATTTGACACATCAACTAAATTTATCGCCCAGATATAATCAACGGCATTTACGACAACTTTACGTCGCTTAAACTTTTTTTTTTTTGGTTTGTGTAATTCAGCTGCCAGATCATCGTACAATTCCTTTCCGAGTCCAATTTTAGATTTTGCTCCAATAAAACCCTGCACCAACTTTCTATCAATACGTTCTCGCATATTTGTCGGTTTCACATCACGAAGTTCGTCTAACATTACTTTATCACAGTCTGATTTTTAATTCTCTACACGAACGTTATCAGGATGTTCTATATCACGATAACAAATATCATGGCGCATTGCTATCTCATCAACTTGATTGTAAGGTTCTTGTCCTGGCAGAGGATTATCGTTCTCGTCAAGTTGTTTATCTAACGGATTATAAGGTCCAGTATATTTATGGCCTGGTAATGTCCAACCACCTTTTGGTTTCGTCAATTTGCCAATTACTTTATGTATATCTATACCTGTTCCTATTATTTCTCTGTTGTTACATTGTTGACAGTATTTGACAATTTTATTTTGCTCAAGAGAGATATCTGTCAGAATCACACTTACATATCATTCTATTAAAATAACTTTTTACAATAATTGTTTTTTCAGTTGTCTACTAAAATATAGTCGGGACATCCAGCTCCCAACGAGTTTATCGCTGGGGATAATTTCTTTAAAAACATACTTCTTCTTTTACCACAAATTGCGCAAATACTTTTTAGCATCATCCTGTTGTTCTTTGTTTTTTCTGTTGTTTCATTGATATTTTCTGTTTTAGTTTTACATTTGAGACAATATGTTGACATTATATATTTGTAAGTTTAGATAAAAATAATTGCAATCTCATCATTGGCGTGAGAAGGTTGCTTGTCAAACTGTAAAATAAATTTTAAAAAATTAAATTTAGGCTCCAATCCCCTGACAACGTCAGGAGATTAAGACATTTGTTTAATGAACATTATACAATAATATCCACAAGCAGAAGTTCCAATAGGCTGAATTTGATTAGACGAATAATATATTATTTTATATTTTTTGTTTATATATTTTTTTATCGCGTCACTTGGTGGAAGTCCAAATGAGTCAAAATAATTGTTATCATAAACTGCTACCCAATGTGTACCAGATCCGTCATTGAAATCTTGTATATTTATCACGCAGGAACCTACAGCTGGTACAGCGCTAAGTTCATTTTTAGAATAAACTCCGTGGAAATTTTTTATTTTTTTTAGCTTATCAAGTATATCAAAGTTACTTAGCGGGGAGGCCGTGTTCCCGGCAATGCTAGTCCTCGTCCTCCTATTCCCAGCAGATTTTACAGTAGACTTCCAAATATTCCCGCTACTAATGGTCCTAAAAAATCCTCCTTTGGTTGTTCTTCGACATCGCGGTGTCTTTTTTTCCATTGTTGTTTTTCTTCGTTGTGGCATTATATTTATCAGTCACATAAAATTAAACTGAAAGTTTCTTTATACCATGACCTTCAACTGCTTTTTTCGTTGCGCCAGATATTGCTCCAGACGCTGCTGCTAGCCCTAATGTACCCAACACCGGCAAAATGTTAGGTAATAACGTTCTGGCTATTACTGATAATGCCGGACCAAAGAAACCACCTTGTTTTGCCATCGCTGTTATTTGTGCGGCACTTAAATTTAAAACAAAAGGTTCGCCGCGATCGTACCTGTTCACTTGTTTTTTGGTTAACATCAATTTTGTTAAAATACCCTTGGAAATGTCAGGGTTGATTTTTAATGATATCTGCCTCTGCTTTGCAACAGCAGCTGCTAATTTTTTAACTTGACCATCAGTCAAATATATTTCTTTTACAATATATTTTGTCATCTTATATTAAAGTTACAGATTAAACTTGTACTGTCATTTTACCTCCAACAGAATCAATCGTAATAAATCTGTCGCTGATCACCAACGCGTACACGTACAACTGCGCTGCTGGAACTGCTCCTAATGTCCAAGTAATTTCAATATCAGCTGTTGAGTCGACAGCTCGCTCGCTATGTTTACTAACATCAAAATAAAATATTGGATAAAGTGTACGAAATTCCTCTACTGATATCTGAGATCCATCTCCAACATCCTGATATTTTTGCACTGCGTCGAGCAGATACATGTAAGGTCGAGTAATATTTTTATTAGCGTCATTTGCAAAATTACATTCTATCGCTCGTTCTGGATATTGCTTTGAATTTAGTCTAGCATATATTCGTCTAACATCAGCGTTATCAAATATCGCATTATTTTGTTCTTGGTTACAACGTCGCGCTTGCCGTTGAAATACAACAAATAATTGCCTCGGCAGTTGTTCGCTTGATGTTATTGTAACTCGCCATGTGTAGTCGGTAGTATTTGGAACTGCTGTTTGATATATTTTATGTTGCTGAAAATAAATTCTGTTTGTATTTTTATCGAGTATACTATTTAATTCTGACATTTTAGTGATTGATGGTGTTTTTCGTGGCATCCACAGCGCAAGTTTGTTTATGATAAACTGTACATCAGCTCCGCCTGACCTAAACAGGCAGTCGTTTTGTTCTGCTCGATCTAAAATAAGTGTATGTTTAACTCCACGAAATACTTTATTGTAATCGGGACAAAAGCCAAATACTTCACTTAACGGCAGCATCTTTGTAATTTGATGTGATCCTTCCGCAAGTGCCTTTCTCTTAGCATAACCTTCATTGTAACGTGGATTTTTTACGCTAATTCCTTTATTAACTAATTCTAACATTGCAACACCGTCTGCAGCTGCTCTTGGTGGTGTTATACCAAGATTATTGCAAGCAGCAGTAAGAGAAACTCTTGCAGCATCTTGATTAGCGGCTGCATCTGGTGCGGCTATACCAAAATTGTTAGCATAGCAATAGGAACATTTCTTACAATTGGAAAATCTATAGCGGCATCAACTCCGTGTACCAAAACACCTTTTGCAAAAAGTTCATTTGATACGGCTAAACCACCAGTTCCAGTATCTTTAAACCACATCATGTTAGTTGCAGTCGATCTGGAGTAATCATCAGAAAACGAAATAATATTTAAGATTGTACTTGCAACTTGCAGATGACTTGAAATATCCTCAACAATTTGATTGGCCAGTTGATATCGAGCACTTGTGAATAAGCACTAGCCATTATTTATAAGAGCTATTTCTGCGCCTGCTCCAATTGCGACGGGCGGACTGGCCACTGTCATAATCTGACCGCGAACTTCCAATATTACTTCGTGTGGCAGTAGAAATACATCTTCGTCTCGGGTATTATATGTACATCTTCGTCTCGGGTATTATATTTTCTAATACCAGCTTTATTTGGTTCATTAGAATTTTCATCAAGATACTCAACATACTCAAATTCTGTTACATTGTCATCGATGTCATAAGTTTCTGCTAAATCGAGATAATTTTTAACAGACATTTTGTATTTATTAGATTATATAAATTTTATTGCGGCGCTGCTACTTTAGAGATTAATTTTTGTATAATCTGCTCGCCCTTTGGTGATAAAAGTTTTTTTTTTGTTGTTGTTATCATAGCATGTTGCGTTTCTTTTGTTGGAGCGATTTCTGATATAACTTGTTTTATCTCAGATGTAGACGGTGTGCCTTTAATTTTTTCAGCTAATTTTTGTCCCACCGCAGTTCCAGCAGCAGATGCAGCTCAAGTTGCAAAAGATTTACCTGCGTCAAGTGCAATTGGTGCAACTTTACGCGCGATTCCCGGAGCATTTTCAATAACTTTAGTAAATATATTTCTAAAAAATCCACTATTTTTCTTCGGTAAATTTTTTTTTGTTTCATTATATCTGAGGTTGCATAAAACAATAGCCAATCACGACGTGATTGTACGTAGGTGTAAATAGTAAGTTACAACCTCGTTATTCAGATCCAGCTGTCGTCCAGATTGATCTGTCAACTGCATATTTATTGCTGTTATTTTATTTTCAATATTTAGCGGATAATAAATAACTTGCCGAGGATTAATTTGCATGAGCGATCCTGGTGGAACATCTGGCGAAAAACTATATATTGTTTGTCCTTTACTACCCTAAGCTGAGTAAGATCCAAAAGCAATAGAGCAATTTATTAATATTGTGTTTACGTCAGTTATATTTACCGGCAGTTCACCGTCATATGTTATAGTTTGTTCTGTGGTTGATCCGTATTGTTTGTGAGTAAATCTAATCAGCGACGCTATGTTTGTTGATGATGAAGAATCTATTATCAGATTATTTTTAATGTTATTCTAGCGTGTAATGTGTTATAATTCGGTACCAGTTCAAAATTGTCTGAAACTCCCCCATTTTTCGTTATTAATTCGCGTATCGTCTTATTTAAATCAGCTACATTGTAGGCTCCTTGCGGAATTTTAACTGATTTCCACGTAGGTCCTGGAGCTGGAGTTAAAGTAAAATCAAATTTAGCGTTCACTCCAGTTTTTACGTTAGCCATTGAATGCCAACATGTACATGAAATGTGTCCAATTTCATACTGTTTTTTAGTATCAAGTTGTATTGGCGGAATATAATTTACTGAAAAATTTGCGCTATCTTTCGCGGCCGTACTAGAGTCTAGTAATAATGTTGTTGACATTGTTATTTATTAAATTTTTACAAAATTAAGTCGTTGCGATTTATATTAAATCGCTATGTAAAGTTTCGTACTCGTCAGATGTTAATAAATTTTCCGATCTTAAATGATCAAGTATGTCAATAATTTCATTATCAATTTCAGCACCAACATTTCCAGATTCCTTTGACGATATCAACAGCATTAATCTGCCTATCATTTCAGCAGTTGGTGTAAATATTTTTACACCAGTTCCAGTTTTTTCTTTGGCTCTCTCTAAGCGACGTTTATTAAAATGATCAAACAACCTTTTAAAATCCCATCCTTCAGTTCTGGGTTTGGCAGTTCTAAATTTTACTGCAGCATTTTTAAAAACACCAGCAATAACACCATCTCTAGATTGTTTATAAAGTTCACTAAAATTTTCTTCTTTAGCTGTATCAATTTCATCTAAAGCTTGTTTACCATCTTTAATTATACTATCTAATAATAATATTAAAACATTATACTCATTTTGTGACCATTTATCAATATTATCAACATCTTTAATATTATATTTTTTATAAAATTATCATAATCTGAATCTTCTATTTTTTCTTTTACCATTCCTTTTATTTCTTCAATTTGCTTCATTCTTTCAGTTTCCTCGGAAGTTTTAATTTTTCCTGGGGATATAACTAGTGGTTGTTCAATCTCTCCTAAAAATGTTATGCCTTTTGGTATCCCAGCTTCTTCTTTTCGATATTCTTTCACTCGATTTTCGTCATTTATTTTGAATGTCCTTAAAAAATTCCAACCCTTACCAAACCCTTTAGTTCTATTATCATCAGCTGTTTTATGAAAGGTATCAGCAATAATACCTTGACTAACTTTATAAGATAGTTACATCATTTCCTCATTTTTTGTAGCTTCATCTAATTTAGCATTGACTCGTTACCAGAAAGAATAATTTTATTTAAGTCATTAATAAGTTTTTCATATCTTTCTTTCGACCAAGTTGTTATATTATCAATATTATTTTCTTTCAGAAATTCATGATATTCACCATCTGATATTTTTGTCATTTGCTTTTTTCTTATAAAATCATTTTTGTTCATCAACATTTAAAAACTTTATCGTTCTCTCACCAATATCTTTTGTTCTTGTTCAATATCTTCTAATCTTTCTGATAAGTTTCCCAACGTAGTCCTAATTTCATATGAAGTTAATTCTGCTAATCTTCTTTCAAATAAAATTGGATTATTAATCAGTCGATTTAGTTCATTTCGTCTAGCAAGAGGATCAGCAATATTTGCTACAAGAGCCTCAGCCAATTTTCTTCTTTCCTCATCAGATCTAGCAACAATTTTTTTCAGCAGCTGCTTCTTGTTGTTCCTTAACTAATCCAACCAAACCTTTTTCCTGTAGTTGTTTAACTTCCTCTTCTGATAGTGGTTTAGTTTCAGATTGTTTTCCAAATAGTGCTTCAGTAACTGGTTTGAGAATCGTAGCTGTTGTTTCTGCAGCAGTTATTTGTCCACGTCGTGCTTGCTGTACTTTTTGCTTAAATTCTGCTTGAGATTGAGCAAGCTTTTTAAATCTTCTATATGTTTTCTGTATTTTGCTCTTTTATCCATAATTATTATATTAAACTATTGTAGATCATTTTTGATACAACAACGAAACATTTTAGGTGGATCATGTATAAGTTTATCAAATAAGAAAAAGTTATATTTATCTTTTGTAGCTTTATGATAAAGTTCGATAAATTCATCTTTTGTCACGTAGCCACATTGCTCGTTTGCAATATTTCTAACGTCAACATTGTCCAGTCCCGGAAATATTATAAAACAACCAGTATTTCGCCGAATAAATCTGTCGACGTTGTAAAAACCTTGGGCTAAATAAACATAATTACATTCTTATTACGCGACAACGAAAAATATGATCTTATTTTGTTCATTTCTTCATTGTTTAGCGGAATATCGTAAAAAACAACTATCTTATGCTCGGACGAATCAAGTTGATTAACTGGAACAAGTTCTTCTGGTTGTTTGATAATAAAAAAATCTTCACCAGCATCAAGATCATCACGAAGTTTGTCATTATATTCGCTTAGTAGCTCGTACTTATCTTGCTGTGGATTAATTGTATAAATATAAACTCGATCGTAGTTAAAATTATCGCCTAACAGTAAATTCCTAAGCAAATTTGTTTTTCCCGATCCAGTTCGCCCAACAATAAGATAATGACAATCTGGAAGTTCATTGTTATGTTTATGTTTCACCAACCGCTCTGTATCAAAATTTAATATCGACGATTTTGCCATTGTTTGTAATATAATTTTATGCTATATGAAATAAATAATGAGCTATTATACAAAATTTGGAACATTAGTAGGAGATTCATCAGCTGTAAGTACAACAATAACAAACGGCAAGATTGATTTATCGGGTTATCTAAAAAAATCCTGCGACACAATGACAGGAAACCTGTTTATGTCAAATCAACGAGTATTATATTTAGAAACTTCATATCCACCAATAAGTGTTAATAACACACAAGCTGTAGTTATGCACAACTAAAATCCGTCGATAATAATAAACTATCATTGACAGGAGGAACCTTAAGAGGCAACTTAGATATGTCAGAAAAAAAAAAATGATAAATTTCTAGACCAGGTATCCACCAGCAAACTTAAATCAAACACAAGCGGTAAGTCATTTGCAGTTGAAGCATGTGGAAAATAATAAACTTGATAAAACAGGTGGGACAGTTACAGGTATTATTAACATGTCGAGTAAAAAAATTATTGGGTTAGAAACTATATATCCGCCAGCAAATGTAGGTAACACACAAGCGGTAAGTTATAAGCAAGTAAAATCTGTTGACGATAATAAACTTAACAAAGCCGGCGACACAATGACAGGCAACATTACAATGAGTAATAACTCAAAAATAATTGGATTACCGACAACCTCGCCACAAGCTGATGCTGATGCTATTAGTTATGATCACTTAAAAGAAAAACTTACCTCATATTTTAAAAATTCTGGTGGACTAATGTCAGGTAATATAAACATGAGAAATAATAAAATAACTACGACATATGTTCCAGTAAACCCTAATGATCTGACAAATAAAGAGTATGTTGAGAGTCTGTCTGGTGGTATTAAACGAAGTAAAAACAATGTTGGATACATTCTAACGCTTTATAAAGCAACTGACAGCCGAGCTGGGTTTGAGGTAAGCGCGTCAGCATATTATCCCGAAAATTATCCTTATTACGCATTCTCTGATAGACATGAGTGGACGACCAACGGAGAAGTTGAAAGTTCTGGATCAAAATTAAATGTCCTACTGCAGTTGCTATTTGGCAATTTCATTTGCGAGGCCGATTAAACTCTAGTGTTGGTCGAATTTATAATTGGCGATTGGAAGGATCAAATGACGATATCAACTGGACAACATTGTACAGCACAACAGACACTTACATTTCAACAACACAATATTTTACGATCCCGACAGAAAAAACTGTTAATAAGTACTTATATTTTCGAGTTAATGTTTTAGCTGCTTAACATCCATTTCCAGGACTGACAGCATTTCAAATATATACACTCGACGAACAAATTTAATCTAATGCTATAAAATAATGTAAGAACCATCAATTATAATCATTGCAAGAGAATTTTGTGATAATATTTGTAACCCTAAAACAGATGTTGGAGCTGTTAATGTAGCAGCAAAAACAATCCAAGATATGAAATATATTGGCATCAGTTTATTAAACAGACTAACAACGCAAGATTATGTTTATAATTTTATTCGCGTTATGTATATGCGAGGACCACATCTGAAAAAAGCAATAGAAAACTTTGATATTATAAGCAGATACTGTCTTCCTGATAATTGTTTAGAAGAACAAAATCAAGTTGAAATTATATTTAAAAAAATATTACTCGAGCTTGATTGGTCTAATATAGATTTGATAATAAAATCAGACTTAATACAGGCACGAGTTTATAGTGGAAGAACACAAGAGGAAAGACGAATAAACGAAAATCATACTCGTCTTGACAAACTAGCGGAAACTAAAAAAAGGAAAATAAAAAGAAGCAGAGATTTATATGATGGTTTTTCAAAACGAGGTATATTTAAACATCTCGGTATGTACTACCATGACAAAGAAACCTTGGTTAAAATCGTTACTATGACGTCAGACGCGGCGTACATTATTCAAGAGTACGCAAACGCAATTTTGCCAATGGTACGTAAAAAGACCCAGAATTTGATTCGATTATTGTTAATAAGTCTCTAAAGATAATCAAAAGTTTAGACGATGAAATTAGTAATTTTAGTGATGATGAGGGAGAAAAATTTTTTGAAGAAGTCAATCAAACAGAGTTGGAAGTAAAGTCTGATTCTTATTATGATATAAGTGAAGAAGACGATGTTCCATTCTCATCAATCCAGTACTCTAGAGAATTCTCACTACAAAATTATTACAACGAAATTCAAACAATACTCACAAAACCATATGAAAAATTAATGTTAAAAGTAGCCTCTGCTGTTGGTCTTCTTACAATTGAACTAGATAAGCTTGAGAAATTAATGTTAGCAAATTTCGTAGTCGCATATGCAATTATCAGACTACATCTTGTTCTCAAAAATTTCACGTTAGATCAGTTGAGTTTAGTATTAGGGTATATTGATGGAACAGAAATCGATTAAAGTAATTTGGTGAATAAAACAGATTTGTATAAGAGTGAAGTAGGAAATAGTTCTGATTCATACGCTTGGTTAAAGAAACAATATGTACTAACAGATGAACGATATGATGATACTTCGTCAGATGTTTATGATAGATATAGAGAGTTTTTAGCTGATCCTAAAGTAATAAATTCCACGAGTTTCTCGATTCAATTGTTGGTGCTAGAGTTTTTAATATTACATAAAATATTGTATAATAAAAAAAACAAATCATCGATTTCAATCACATATCAGAAGAAATTCCAAAACAAGATGTTGACGCACTGGTACAATATTATAAATTTTATCATAAAAACCTCTGGTGTGTAAAAGAATGTTATAAATACTACCATGGAATACTTCGAGTAATATCATATTTGCCATTGTTAATGACTAGCTCTGGCATAATCTCAAGTGGAGCATTATTAAATCCGTTTTTGGTAAAAATATCTGGTGTCGGTATCTCTCTTTCAACAGCATGTAAAAGGATTGAACCCAAAGTTGAAACAAAAAGAAATTCTTGTAAAACAGCAAGTATAACTTACAAAAAGTTACTTGGTCAGATACGATCTTACTTGCGAGGTGTAAAATATGATATGGACGCTTTAATACGCGAGTATCGTATTACTGATAGTATGTTAACAGATATTCTGCCAATGAGAGTCAGCAGGTATGAAAAAGATTATCATAAAATATGGCTACAAGAGTAGACCGATCGTCATCCTGCTGTTTATATTTTCACTTATATCATTGTCAAATAAAACATCAACTATATTATCAATAAATGTCATTGGATTATCTGCCCATCCGTCATATTTTCAGTTGCGATGTTCAATCAAAAAAGGTTTCTAAACTAGGATATTCTTTCTCCGATAAAATTGGAATTTGTGGGGTCTCCTCTCCAAGATCGGAAAAACAATTTCTGGCCACTCCAATACAATATTTTTAGTCATATTTTGAGCTGAAAATGACTCCTTAATAAAATTACAAAATAGAAAGTTTCATAGGAGAATTCTCGGTTTGGTCTTTGATCTGCCTATTAGTTTACTACTTGTGACAATAATAATGATAATAATAACTGCTACTTCAGTGATCAGACTAGGGCACTACAGCATCAGTAGGCACTTTCTAAATAGTGCGGAAAGTGCTTTGACTCATAAAAATGAGTCACTAAAACCTTTTTTTCATATTTTGGAAAATGAACTTACAAAGAAAACGACACAAATTTCAATAACAGGCATTAAATATACAAAATTTAGAGCACAGGTGAAGAAAACAAAGAGAACTCGAACTAGGAATGTATGTTTAATGCAGACCATGTCTCAACTATAGTAAAATATGCTAATGATAAACGCTAACTGTAAAAAGGCGTCAAAGGGGCTTTGTGATTCTGAAAAATGACATCCATATCATCTAAATGGAGGAGTTAGATTTTCTTTGTTTCCCACAACCTAGCTGAAACTTGGATGGATAATAGCTTGTAGTCGCCCACGTGATCAGCTGAACGTGGACGCAACTGATAGCAATTACCACATGTTTGTTTGCCTAGAAGTCTGTAGAAAAGCATGTCCCACTGATAATTTGGAAAGAGAAAGATAAGAAGGAAACAAACATAATTTAAAACAAAAAAATGAACATATCTTGAATATGTGTGGAGAAGCCCCTAACCTTGTGCCTTGCTGTGTGTGTGTGTGTGTGTGTGTGTGTGTGTGTGTGTGTGTGTGTGTGTGTGTGTGTGTGTGTGTGTGTGTATGTGTGTGTATGTGTGTGTGTGTGTGTTTTCTATATGAAGCGCTAGACCTGAGATTGCATCATTTTAAAGATTGAACATTTGCATTTAATGTTGGTTTGTTCCCTCCCCCCCCCCTTTAAAAAAATACATCATTTTCTCGATCTTGCAGACACGTTAGTGACTTAGCTGAAGAAGGGGTGTGGGATGAAAATTGTAATTAATCATATAGAAATACTAAAACAATGGTTTCATGTATTCATTTTCCAATACACTGTATATTCAGGTCTGAGCAATTGTTTTCTTCATCCAATTGTCCAGGACAAGTTATTTCAGACAATTCACTTGTCCCACCTACCTTTTCACTTGTCTCATAATTAAATCACTTATTAAGATTTGATTAGATGTTTGCACTTCAATCCCTAGAGAGAAAAAATGAACATTTCTTGAACTCTTATGATGTATTATTGTTCTTGAATGGTACTTCATTTGTTTTTTAAGAACTCCATTTTGCAGGGGCCTGAGTCTCTAAACAGAGTTTTGCAAATTAAATTTCATGACTGATTTAAAATGCCTATTACTTATCAAACAAAATTTAGTATAAATTAACAAAGAAGCTGTAATATAGTTGACAGTCATTATAATAATTATAAGTGTTGTAAAAAAATATAATTGGTCTCCTAGTAGGTCAGAAAGTAACTGTGTTTTTCTTTCTTCACATCCTGCGTAATCTATTTTGATAGAGACCATACATTAAATAGACTTCAGAAAGTAATAAATATGAATCAGATTTTAAAAAGTTGCATAATTCATAAAACATTTATTTATTAAAACAAATAATGATACTTTAAATTTCAAATTTTTATACTCTATGTCTCTAGACTTGTACCTGCCATTTATGATGTTACTTTGATGAACTGAACCAAAAAATAATTAACAGAATCACAGAAAAAGCAGAATAATGGCTGCTGTGCTCACACATGGAAAGAGAATGGTAAGAAAGATTACTTTCTCTATCATGCATGAATGAACCAGCTACGTCCATGGGTTTGAAATTATATTGCAGCCTGTCTATGGGATGTGAAATTATTTTTCCTTATTACTAACACCATGTCCAGCATCATGGTCTTTGCCATTTGACAGATATCTCTGGACAATGTGCACATTGCAGTTGTTTGTAAAAAGAAAACTTGCATCTATTTTCTTGTCTTTCAGTACAAACAAATCAAGACTGATTGATTTTAGATAATTTTAGAAATACTATAGGATTAAATGATTATGGGTGGATATTCATCAAAGTGTGAATTTTATGTAATCACTCACCAAATGAACATAAATTTCAAACTTTCTGTTAACTTTGTGAGTGAATTGGTACAATTTATACGTTGATAAATATTCACCCATGATCATTTAATCCCTATAATTTCCATTTCCCTACTTTCTGTCATTAAATCACTGAATTCCATCAACAAAACATTTGATTTTAGGTAGCACACTGCTGACATGGAGCCAAAATATCAAGCCTATCTTTGCAACCCAAGGGTCATCGATCCCGTTAATTCATTGTCAATGTGGAACTAATGTATCAATAACCTTTGCTTAGTGAAGATGACCCAGCCTGTAGAGCTTTACAAATCCACTTGCCTTACACCCAAGACAAGCTCAAATTTGGTTTGGGCAAGCTCAAGTTTCCAAGGTAAAAAAATTTAGAAATAGAGAGGTCGAGTTCAATTAGTAATGCTTTTTGTAACAGCAGTTTTACACTCTGCAATCTCTCCATAGTATCAGTACATAAATCAACATCTTTATTGCAATGATATGTACTGCATTCCTCAATAACATAACCGCCCGCAGTTTCTTTCATCTATCGATCCTTTATTTCACATGATATACTGTCAAAGTCCGTCATTTCCATTTTCTAGTCAATGTTAAGGTCAGCCTCACATTTTCTGGCGCAGACAGGATAATGTGAATATTTACTATTTAAGGCAAGTTTTGACAGTAGGAAGTAAACATTTATATTTCAACATGTTAGTTATATTTCAGTTTTAATATTTGTAAGTATACAGATTTTCCGACTTTAAAGTCCTAACCTAGCCATGGGCAGTTTGTGAGTTCCAAGTGTCTAGATTACTGACTCTAAACAGTCTGCTTGTCAAAGATTGTTTTGATGCCAGTCACCAATTTCAAACTGACGAGGTGATTATTGTTAATAATATAACTCTCGAGATTTCTTTCACAGCTGTTTTTGCAAATAAAAGGCACTCATCTCTATTGATTAACCACTTGGAAGTCTAGAGCCCACAAACAGTATTTATAATCTATTGTTTATATGATTATTATATGACACAGATGCATACTTGCTGTTTGGCATATAATGAAATGGATAAAAACAAATCTTTGCAAAGCTGGCATGTCAAATAGTGTTTAGATGCATGTCGCCGATTGAAGGTGAAAATTGGATGATCTGAAAGTGGAAGCAGACATGTGAGTGGGCACAACTCTCACCAGGAAAAAAGAAAAGTGTGAATTCATTAATATTGGACTATATAATGAGGGATTCAGTTTTAACTTGTTTTCTTGCTAGATGGATACTTAAAGCAGAATGGTCAATTGAACATTAAATGAAAATGTAGATACAGAAAAATGTCATGACATATTGAAACATGATTAAAATTAAGTACAAATGGTTTTGTTCATGGCTGTTTAATTTTTAAGTTTAAGTGTTTTTTTTTATACCTAAACGTCTCTGTCTCTCTCTTAAAAATCTAGCCATTTCCAAAACCATTGTCTACCTATCCATTTATCTGTCTATTTTTATACATGTGTATGTTTGTCTTTTCTCTTCTAACTATATCTGGATTCCCTTCCTTTTTCTCCTCATTTACATATCTATCTACATGTACTATTTTTGGGATAACTCTAATTATCGACATATGGTTTTAAGGTGCATGCAAAGATAAAATGTAAACAAAAGTTCTATGTATGTGGGGGAGGGGCTTGCAATAGTCTGGGATTAGGGGAGGGTTTATAGAGGCTGAAAATGGGTCTTTGTTCCAATGAAAAATGGTTACGAACACTCTGTTCCCAATTTGTCCAATTTATCATTAGACCAGATACCCTGAAAATATTATTTATGGATTCATCCTGGAAGAATTACAGCAAATTGCTGTTCACATAATGTTCTACTTGTATGGAATTCATAGGTTCCTTCTCCTGGAAATATATCATTACCAGTGACACACAATAGCAGCATAAAAAATAGTTATCTAAAGAACTCTCAGTTCTTGTTATAATGTATGTTTTTATAAAAGTGTAATAAATAATTATATCTAGTTTTTAGTTTTAACTTTTTTTTTTGCTGGCTATGACTTTTCTTTCCCTTCTATTTCTTCAGCTTAGAGCCAGCCTCAAGAAACAAGAGGAAAACAATGCTTGTTCACCACAGGTACATACCTTTACTTTCTATCATTAAGTGCTGTTGTATGGTGCTCTTCAAATATCATAAGGGTCTGATGTTTGCAGTTGTCCAAGTAAATGACCACTTTATGAAGGCAGAGGATTTTTTTAAAAATATATATTTTTTTGTTATCATGGCAAGAAATGATGAAGCAAAAAGTCATGATCATTTAATTAGAGAAGACTAGTATATCATACAATAGGGAATCTATGTTAAAACCCTTCAGTATCAGAGTTTAAGTTCACGCAAGCATCACCTTCTGTTAGTTTAAATGAGTAAAGTTGGTATTTCCCAGTTATCTAGTTGGCTGTCAAGCGTGTAAAGTTTGCTTATTTCTGTCAGTTAGGTTTTGCATCGATAACAGAACCTAGATGATGACAATAATGTATACGTACAATTTTTTTTTATCAGAATATATATGTACATTTGAATGAGTGATAAGAGAGTTTTTGCTCTAAAATTTTTTTGATGTGAAAACTTATGTGCAGCTGAAAAGAATCATGCCAGGTATTACATAAATGCGTGGGTAAATATGGATTCAAGCCATTTTTGGTATTATATATTTGCTTAATTTTTCTACATTTTTGTTGAAACTTCCTGCATTAGTTCTAAGTTTGAATGCACCAAGACTATCTTGCTTATGTCGGATACTGCATGTAAAACAAATCACAATATATTATGTTGTATGTTTTGCAGATAGTTGCATTTGAATTAAATGACTGGAAGTTTTAGTGCAAGTGACCTTTCCATAATGGGCCAGATCATACCTGTTTTCATTGACATCCTATGCATAAGCCAACAATCTGAACTTAATAAACATTTTTTTTCCTGTTTAAACTTTAATGATGCTTTTTGTTGAATACAAGTAACATTCTTCACTGGTTAGCAAATCTAGAGGACAAATCAAAGGAAAATAGTAATGATTTTCTTTTGGGCTACAAGATGATGTAAACAACAGTTCCTTGACTCAGTTGCCGGTAGTGGTGTAATACCTTTATGGTCTCTGATAAGAGATGCAAAACCATGACCCCAGGGGTTTCCCTGATGCATACATTCTTTTTCCCTGACACATTTTTCCTTGAAGGCCTCTACTCAGGATTTTGGAGCCAAACTCAGGGTCCTTTTGCAAATTTATTGCTATTTCAGTGCCTATAGGGATTCTTGTTTTTAGCTGTACTGGTCATAGAGTAGATCTTATGGGATGGCCTGTTGTTCATCATCTGTCTGTCTGTTGGCATAAGCTATCACTACTTCTCCTAAACTACTTGGAAGATTTCCCTGAAACGTTACACACACATTCACCCCAAGGTCTAGTTGGTTCTAAATGAAAATGGTGCTGCTGGGATGTCCCATATGCAAGCCACAGCAACTATCTTGAAAATATTATTAATGTTACTTCTAGATGAATGGTCATAATCAGCATGGGATTTCATTAAAAGGCTTTGTATAATGTCTAGTTGGTCGTAAGGTTGGTTGGTTAGTTGAATTTTTACGGCGCACCAGCACTATGAGGCTATTTAGCGCCATAAAAAAAGGTTATATCTTTCATCATTTAAAAGTGGTAAAAGGATTCGTATCGACCAGCGATACGAAACCAAACAGTTGAAGGTAAAAAGATAAAATTGTTACGGTGATAAATAAATAAAGTTTCCCGATCAACGGGGAGTGCAAATGATGTATGACAACGAAAACAGATGAAAGGTAATTAAAATCTACCGACGGTATATATAGCACATACAACTGTTCAAGGTGATAGCATACAAGCTATAACTTATGATAAATATTTACTTCTTTCAGGAAGTCTATAATATCAGAAACGCTAACTGTATCAAAGAGCTCCCTAATGTCATGCACATTGTAATAATGATTACGCGTAGGTTGGAGGTCGAAACACTCCAACATAAAGTGCTTAACGGTGAATGGTTCATTGCAAGCTACGCACTCTGGTGGCTCTTCTCCTTTTAGTATGTAGGAGTGGGTTAAATAAGTATGACCAATTCGAATTCTTGCAATGACTACCTCCTCCCTACGGACGGCTCTGTAGGAAGGAGTCCATTCTCCTAGGGTTGGCTTGATGGCATGAAGTTTGTTATTCACGGCATCATTCCATGATGCCTGCCATTTCTGACGTAAACAGTCTTTGATACTACGTTTAAAATCAGTATACGGTGTACTAAAATCAGATGGTTCTAGTGATAGGGCCATTTTAGCAGCGCAGTCTGCTTTGTCATTACCTTTAATTCCAATATGGCTGGGTAACCAACAGTATACTATATTGTGGGAGGTACTCAGCTCAGTATGTTTAAGGAGAACATTAGCTAATAATGGATTCTCCAGTTTTCTATTATGTAGTGACTGAAGTACTGATAGTGAATCGGAGAAGATGATGCTATTTAAAATACGCTTGCTTTCAATATATTGCAATGCAAGGTCTATTGCTCTGATTTCGGCTGAAAAAATTGATGTACCATTTGGCAAGCGAACTTTTGTTGTGTGTTTTCCACTAACGAAGGCTGCAGCAGCCTTTTCCTGATCTTTTGATCCATCAGTATATATTCTTGTATAATTTTCAAATTGGGCGATTAGTTCATGGTAAGAGTTGTGGAAGATGGAAGGGTTTGTCTCCGATTTTTTTCCATCGTGTAACGTGAAAAGTACCTTTGGTTGTTGAAGTAGCCAGGGAGGTGTTTCGGAGACGGTCGTTTTCAGAATTTTTGAAAGTTCAATTTTGGTACTGTCAAGGCTGGTAATATTCTAATGCCAAAGGTAGGTGTGACGTTTGGTTTATTGTCATATAAGGTTTTATATTTGGGTTCAAAAACAGCCGAAAAAGCAGGGTTCAGAGGGTTTGAGCTTAATTTGAGAGCATACTGTGCGGAAAGCATTTCTCTACGTTGTGATAAAGGTGGTTCGTTCGCTTCAACGAGTAGGCTTTCACACGGGGATGTCTTAAATGCTCCCAAGGCAAGTCTTATTCCCTGATGATGAATTGGGTCTAGCATCTTCAAATAGGACTTCCTGGCTGAACCATAGACAACGCAACCATAGTCTAGTTTCGAGCGAATAAATGTTCTGTATAAACTGAGTAGGACTTTCCTATCAGCACCCCAGTCAGTGTGCGCTACTACTTTAAGTAAATCTAGAGATTTCAAGCATTTAGCTTTCAAATTCTTCAGGTGTGGAATAAAGGTCAGTTTTCTGTCGAAGATAATACCTAAGAATTTTGCTTCCTCAACAACTGGAATAGGTGTTCCGTCCAGCGTGAGTTTAGGTCCATCATGATGTCTTCGTAGCTGACAGAAATGCATACATACAGTTTTTGATTTCGAGAATTTGAAACCGTTAGTATTGGTCCAATTTTGAATCTTGTTGATATTTTGCTGCAATTGTCTTTCAATTGTATGCATGTGCTTGGATCGGTAACATATTAAAAAGTCATCAACATATAGAGAGCAATCCACACCGGGAGTCAGACACTTGGTGATGCTATTAATTTTTATGTTGAAAAGCGTCACCGATAAAATACTGCCCTGGGGCACACCCATCTCTTGATCGTGCATATCAGAGAGGGTGGAGCCCACTCGTACCTTGAATTCCCTGTCTGAGAGGAAGTTTGATATGAACGAGGGCAGTCGGCCTTTAAGACCCAGATCGTGTAGGTCATTTAGTATTCCGTACTTCCATGTTGTGTCATAGGCCTTTTCCAAATCAAAGAAAACCGCTACTAAGTGTTCTTTCTTGATGAAAGCGTCGCGAATAAATGTTTCCAGTCGAACCAGATGATCATTCGTACTACGACCATAACGAAAGCCACTTTGGAAAGGAGATAGTAAATTGTTGGTTTCCAAATACCATACAAGCTGAGAATTGATCATTCGTTCCATTGTTTTGCATACGCAGCTAGTGAATGATATAGGTCTATAGTTGGTAGGATCTGCGCTATCTTTGCCTGGTTTGGGGATTGGTATTACTATTGCTTCTTTCCAAATTTTTGGTACATTACCAGTAATCCATAAATCATTGAAGATTTCCAGAAGAACTGTTAAGGATGGTTCTGGAAGGTGTTTCAAAAACTGGTAATGTATATCGTCAGGCCCAGCGGATGTATCATGGGCCTTATTCAAAGATTCCATAAGCTCCGACAATGAAAACGGTTGGTTATAACTTTCTGAGTTATTCGATGTGAATTTCGACCGTGTTTTTTCTTTTTGAGCTTTTAGTCTTCGGAAAGTTTCTGAATAATTAGACGATGATGAATTTTTGGAGAAACAATCAGCAAGTACATTAGCTATTTCATGCTTGGTATTGAAATTGTTGTTATTTATCTTCACATGTCGGAATGAATTGTGTTTTACCTTTCCATTTATTTTGCGGATCGTGTCCCAAACTTTCTTTATTGAGGAAAGAGAGTTTAAAGTTGAAATATATTTTTTCCATGATGCTCGTTTACTTTCTTTAATTATGCGGCGAGCTTTGGCCTGAATAATACGGCACTGAGTTAAGTTTTCGGGCGTTGGGCGATTATTAAATTTTTTCAGTGCTTCTCGGCGTTGTCTAATGGCTTCTTTACATTCTTTAGTGAACCACGGTTTTTGGGTTCTTTTACAATTCGGTGAGGACTTAGGAATAGATTCTTCTGCAATCTCAATTAAGACGGATGTAAATTGTCGAATAGGATCAATATCGTTTAGGACGGTATTCCTGTTAAGTCTAGCTGTACAAAGTGTTTCAAACTTGGCCCAGTCAGCTTTCTTTAAATTCCACTGTGGAATCGTGTCATCAATTGTAACGTTGGTGTTCTTAAGAGAGATTGGAAAGTGATCACTGCTGTGAAGGTCATCAAACCTTCCAATTATAATCCAAAAGTAGTGAAGGAGAACAAATTGTCAAGTCGATACAAGTGTATGTACCAGTTCCTGGGTGCAAGTACGTCGGAGATTTGGCATTAAATAGACACAAGTCGTGTCTAGTAATAAAATCTTCGACCCTTTTGCCCCTGTCGCTTATGTAATTTGATCCCCATAGAATATTATGGGCATTAAAATCACCGAGTAAAACAAATGGTGCGGGAAGTTGTTGAACAAGCGTGTCTAATTCATTTGGTAATAAGTTGGTGTTTGGTGGTATGTAAATAGAACAAAAAGTAATCACTCGATGTAGAGTGACACTCACAGCAATGGCTTGCAAATTTGTGTTTAAAGGGATGACGCTATGTGGGGCTCTATTGTTCACAGCAATAGAAACCCCTCCCGAGGCCCTGTCAACGTTCTGTAAGTAGGTGTTAAACAGGGAGTAGTTTTAAGTGTGATGTTGTCCGTATCTTTTAAAAAGGTTTCCTGAAGGCATATTATTGCAGGATCATATTCGTTTAAAAGCAGGAGAATATCATTGTAATTAGCTTTAAATCCTCGACAATTCCATTGTATGATCGTGTTCTTCATTATAAGTTTAGATTGGAGATTTTGGAGCTAGGTTAGACTTTTCGCGGAGAGAATCTATATAGTTATTTCTACGGAGGAAGTACGGGGATGATTTTTTTGTTAGGTCTGGAGCTACTTTGAGAACATGGAGCAGTATCTTCTGCATCCATGCTCTCAATGTCCCCAAACCTGTTATAGAGTTTGATGGGGTCTTCTGACCCCTTTTGCTGCCTATTTCCTTGTGATCTGTTTTTGTTCTTAGGTGATTTCGGTTGTTGGGTATTATTGAATGTTGTTTGGGTAGATGCCGTGGTTTTTTGTGCTTGGTAATGGGGGGTGTTAGTGCTTGATGTTGACTCGGGTGCATCTGTCTGCGTTTGAGCGTCCTTCGTTGCCTTGGGATTGTTCTTCACTACAGTGGAGAAGGATGGGCCAGGAAGAGATGTTTTTGCCTGTACAAGCTTTCTGGCCTCTGGATAGGGAATGTTGGATGTGTATTTAACCCTCTGTATTTCCTTCTCCTGTTTCCAGGTATCACAATCCTTGGAATTGGCGTGGTGCTCCTTTCCACAGTTGACACAATGCGGAGTGGCTCTACACGCAGATTCCTGGTGAGAGTGATCTCCACATCGGCCACATATTTGGCTTCTTGAGCAGCGGTCTTCATGATGACCATATTTCTGACACTTATAACATCGAAGTGGATTTGGTATGTACACATCAACCTTCACTTGCAGAAAGCCAACTTTGACCACTCTGGGTACTGTTGGCTTATTGAAGGTGAGTATAATGGTGTTGGTGTCCTGCAGGTTGTTGTTACGTTTAATACGTATTCTACGGACTGCAGTGACACCTTCGTTTTTCATCCCTTCAATGATATCCGTGTCGCTGACTCCAGCCAAGTCACGACAGCGAATCACGCCTTTGGACGAATTGAGTGTTGTGTGGGCGAACGAGGTCACTGGAATATCGAAAAATGTTGTCATTTTCTTGAGGTTTTCTGTTTGACCTCGTCGCTCACACTCGACAAGTAGGCAGCCCGATTTTAACTTTTTAACACCTTTTGGTGTTCCAATCAGTCCCATAATTGTTTTCTCGATCACAAACGGAGAGAGTACATTGAGCGGTTTTGTGGCATCTTTAGACTGTATAACCATGAAGCGTGGAAATGAATCCACACCACATGGTTCGTCATCTGAGTCAGATCCAGTTTTGGTACGCTTGAGTTGATTTTTTTTGGAAATATCCATGTTGGTGGATTTAAAATTCAGCACCCGTGCTCCCCGCCCACCAAGGAGCCCAACAAGGGGACACTTTTCAAGTGTCAGGGATACACAGATGTTATACTCAGTAGGTAAATTCACCTCCTGATTCATCCCATAAGACATACTCAGTCGGTAAAATTACCTCCCAATTGACCCGTTGAGCCACCGCCTTCTAGGAAGTCTTCTAAGACTTGGAAAAGGGAAAGTTAAAGGGATAGAATGTAGGGGCAACGGTGGTATCAAGAGAGATACAACGAGAAAGATAAAGAAAGTGAGCGAGAAATAAAGACCTCCTAGGGCTCGGCGTGACCAGCCGATTTGTCGAGACCGGGCCCATCCCGACCACCCGTCTAGAAGAAGTAGAGGCCAAAGTAGTGTATTGCATCGGAAAGCCTCTGCTCAACTACCAGGATCCTTTCCTCCTCCGACACGGGTCGCAACCCACGGCAAACAGGTTGCCTCTACTTAGTCGCCTCTTACGACACGTAGCGAGGCACGGCGGGCCAATTCTACAACCCCGGACCCGCAGGGGGGAGTTGGTCGTAACTGAAAATGGTGAAAATCTGACAACCAGTATGACCATCACATCACCGATTTTTCAGAATCTTGTTATTGTTGCTTCCCCTGAACGGAAAGTCATATTGACACGGGGTTTTCACCAAAAAACTTCATATGATTTCTAATTGGTCCAAAATGAAAATGGAGCAGATTTGACCTCAAATATGGTTGCCATGGTGGTCATCTTGAATCTAATTATCGCTACTCTTGAATGGATGGCTATATCAACATGGGGTTTTCACTAATAGGCTTCTTATGATATCTAGCTGGTCCTAAATGAAAATGGTGCTGATATTTCTTCCAATATGGCCACTGTGGCAGCAAATTTGAAACTCGTGTTATTGCTCAAGAGTATCAGAGATGGTTTCAGCACAGTTAAATGGAAGAAACGGATTTGTCTTGGAATCCTGGAAATTCTTTTTGGTCAGTAGAGTGTCAGCCTCTTAGAGGACTCTTGTTGAGTTTCGAACCAAACTTCCCCCCAATTTGAAAGCTCTATGTAAAGGGTTCAAAAAGCCCATAGTCTGCAGACTGAAGCATGCTATCACATGAAAATGCCAACATTAAGTATAAAACATGCACAGTGTGAAAACCTAGTATTCATAGCGCAGATGCAATACTTAGTGTAAACTGTCTAGTATGGCACCAGGGCAGCCATCTTGAAAGTCTTGATTACTCCTTGGACTCTATGGATTATTATATTAACATAGGGTTTTCAGTGCAAGCATTGTTAGTATGCGAATGATAGACAAGTATGCGAGTCTTTGTATTGAGACTGCATGCAGCAGACATTGATAGAGTAATGAATAACAATGTATATTTACATTTGATATAGTTTGATTTATATGATCTATAATAATATATTTTTTTTGCAGAAAAGAAGTAAGCGTGTGGACCTAGGAAAGGATGCAGAATGGTGGTGCCATGTGGGATGGGACAAAGATGGCTTTAGCATCAAATATATTTCTGACTACAGAGGTAGTAGTACATAAATTAAGATTTAGGTAGATCTTTGTGTTATTTGTTTTGCTGTAGAAGACCAGGCTCCCTTAAATCCCTGCATTTGTCAGACATGTCCAGTAGTTCAAAGGTTTTGACTGGCATATTATCTGAGCAACCAGACATTGGTCATAGGATATTCCAAAAAATCATATCAAACTGTCTTTGATTTGTTTATCCATGAAACTTACAACAATACCTTAACAAAATAAATTTGAATGTCACTATGTCTAGTTTACAGATTGTTCCTTTGTCCAACAAACATTAAAGGTGTTACCAAATAAACGTAATTCAGAGGTGACTATGTCTAGTTTACACATTGTTTCTTTATCGGGGAATCGATAGAGGTGACACAGACAAAGCTTATTACAGCTCAACTGTCTCAAGGCTATATTCCTGACAGTTAACTGGTTAAATGGGGGTAGAGAAGGGCAACTTAAACTTTTAGTAAACAATAGTGCGGTAAATATTTGTTTGTTATTCTATAAGTTTTAATTTTTATCGGTAGGCTTTTATATGCCTATATGAGACAATAATAAGTATCAGTCCTACTTTTACTGCTTGAGAGAGAGAGCACTACTCACCATGTCAAAGCATAAGCATAATAATGATGAAAACTGTAACCCTTAGCCAGTGTTTGCAAGACATTAGCTGTACATTACCATGAAGCAACATGTTGATGGATTTTTTTACATCACTGGAACCTTGGAGATTGCTAGCTACCAGCTCTGATTGAGACCTCTTATTGTGATGATCAGTTGAGAAATCCCTGTGCCGGCATATAATAGTTAATGGACATTTTTGAAAAATAAACAAATTTGAAGGTCGAATGCAGTTTGTAGTGAATCGACGATAGCAATAAACCTTTGACACTAAAAGTTTTGCAAATATGTCTTTTAATAAGAAAATATGACCATTTTGAATAAAGTAAAGCAGGTGGAAAAGAAATGTAAGTAATACAAGGGAGGGTAGGCAAACCATGGATTGGGTATAAACTTGAGTGAAATGTATATTTGACACCATCATTGGTGGCCAAACAGTCAAAAGAGAGTCACTTTGATACAAAGAATGCCATCTATGGTACTCCTACTAGTTACATTATATTCGCACTACTATAGATGAAGAAACTTTTGGATTCTAGAAGGTCCCAGAGCTGGTTTAAAATTTGAGTCTTTTTGCTACTTGCTTATTATTGCATTCCTATTGCGTAACAATGCACTGGTATTGTTTCACTGAATTCTGGAAATGAAAATAAAATTGTTTTTGAATTGGACATAAATTAAAAATTACCAAATAATAGCAGTCAATAAGCCTATACATCAGCTTGTTGAAGAGAAAACAGGAAGCAATCTGGATTGATATGGTATTTTTCAGGTTATGGTGTTTTCACTGATGAGAAATGAAAAAGAGGGGATTTTTTGTTAGAGTATTCAGATATGATTTGAATATATGTTGATGTTAATGAAAGCATCAAATTCATTCTCCTTTCTTTGCCTACTTTGTTTTTTATGTACACCCCCACCAACCCCACTCCCCATTTAGCTGATTGAAAACAATGTGAACTATGTCATCTAAATCTAATTAAATGACACTGAAGGCATATTGAGGACAATTGTAAGGATTCATTGGAAAAATCAAATCGGTGTGTTATTATTCCAGTTTATCTTCAAACTCAGTACAACCATGAATGTTCCTTTTGTGCTGAAGACAGATGGTAAAGAGATGAGACTTGATTACCTGTTCAGTTAAATGCTGGGACTATCTAAAAAATTCTGAATGACATGATTTGTACTAATGCACAGCAAAACAGAGTAGCAAGCTTTACTACAACAGCAAGCTTGCAAACCTTACAGCATAAATGGTTCTATTCCAAAGTCATATCAATTGACCCATGTACGTTTTAATGATACAAAGTTGACATATGCATTACTGACTTTAAAGTAAATAATTAAAATGATGGTGTCTGATTTTAAGCATATTAATTCCATAGCTACGTAATGACTTCAAACATTTAAGAAGTAAAAACAAATGCAAATATATTTGAGTTAACATTATAAGGCAATATGATCAGGTGGTGGTGGTGGTAATGGTTTCTGGGATTGACTACAACTAGTCTGACAGAACGAATGGCTGAAAAAAGAAAAAGAAATGTTGGGGGAGTTCGGTTTGATTGATGCATACAAGCTTTGTAAACTCTGTTCTATACCATGTTCTTCACCAACTTGCTTTATTACATGTTATCTTTTAAAGAGTATAACGAATATAAATGGTGATGTTGTGAGTAATATGACTATTCAGAATTTTGACATGATTATCTTGCAAGTTTGCATTTTAGGTGATTTGGAAGGTTTGAAGTTAATCCAGACCTGCCAACTCTTACGATTTTACCTTAAGTCTTACAAAAATTACCCTCAAAATACGGACGTACGGCATACAAGCAAAAAATACGGAAAAATGATCATTGCCGAAAATTCTGGATTATTGGTATATCCTTGTTTGATATGGCTCCGGGTTTCATATTAGAATTAGTGAAACTAGTCAGGGAACCAGACTAACTTTACAACAGCACCCCAGATGCTTTAAACAGCACCTGATTGTTCATGCAAAGCGTCTGCGTGATCAAACTGTTGATTATGTAAAGTTTTGAAAATGGCGTTCAGAAAGCGATGCATGTTTAAGACAAAAGGGAAAATAAGCTTCTAAAAAGTGTTAATAATCAACACAGAAGAATAAAAAGGACTATCCAGATTCTTGTGAATAAACGCTGGAAAGGACACAATTACATTTATTGGACATCACGTGCCAGTTGGAGCATGTCTCGTGGCGGCAGATATGATTGCCGTCGTCATGTGAAATGGAAAAAAAGAATTTCCAAGAATTACGCCAAGTTGAGAGATAGCAACAAGCCATTGCGTTGCATTGGGTTTGGAACTAAAGTTTGTGCAACTGTACTAGTGGTAAATAAAGTCTACGCGTACTTTACAAACTTTTCAGTTGAACATAATGTTTATTATCGCTGTGACGAACTTTTACTTACGTGTTCCAGCATTATAATAGCGGTTATTGATATTTTGTTATACGTTACTGAAAACTGGTCAGTCTTACGGAGAAAAATCAATTGCCTTACTGAGACGGATTCGTCAGGGTTGGCAGGTCTGTTAATCCCTTGTAAATTATTTCAGCGTTGCATAGTTCACATTTCACTTTCTTTTTTTTTTTTTTTTGTTTCTTTTACAAAATTCTGCCAAACTTGCTAAGATAACAAAATAAAGATTCTAAGACGAATTTTCTGTAAAAAATTTGCTAACAAATATTTTGATTTGAAAGTTTAGATATTCGTTTCAGGTCTAGAAAGTTGTCAAAGATATGCCATGGGAATAATGTGTTATCTGATAGTGGGCGGAATTTGCCTGCTAATCTTGCATCTAGAATAGACCCTGGGTGAGAACCACATGGGGGTGAGGGGAGCTGATAGATTTGCCGATGATGTGGTAAAGAATATAATTAAAAAATAAGCAGTGTTTAGTTTCTCTTTGTCAGAGTTTATGTCCAAAATTTGGACGCATCTTGATCAATTTGAAATTATATGAAAAGTAGCTTTCATACTGTGAACCTGTTTTCATGCATCACTGACTTTGGTTAAGTTTGTTTTGATATTTGATATGTACTTGACACTGTTGCTTGTAAAGCAAAGAAACTCTGTGTGTTATAACTGATGAGTGCTACACCACAATATCAAAGCCAGGTCACTCTGACCTGATTTACATGTTTAGTGCATTTGATTAGAATCTAAAGAATCAAATTTACCACAATGTCTAGTGTATGTCCGTTCATCTGGAGTTTATGTCAGAAACAGAATATTCGTTAAACAAAAAAATAACATTATAGCAAGAGTTGACCACATACATTTGTACTTGTCTGTTGATTTCACACATCATCAGCCATAATACGGTGATCCATAACTTTTTAACTGTGACCATGAAATTGAATCCACATTAAAATGTTGACCTTCTGAGAAAAATTGCAAACAGAATCCTTGTTTATTATTGACTTTCTCTAATTATTTCTTCTCAACACACATATTTCAAAAAAAAAATTTTTCTAGATTAATTTTTGGTTGCTTGGCAGTCTTTATTCTTTTGTCAAAACGTATTGGGCGAGAATTTATTTCTTCGAAAATCACAATCATTTTGCACGTGAAATGTTAAATTAAGTAATTTGTCCTTATCCATGTTGTTGCAAGAATTCTTGATCGGCAGAATTGATCGCTGCGTGAATTTATTTATTCGTGGAGGAACAAAATGATCGATATAAATTTGAATCTTTTCCAGTTAAAAAAAAAAAATATTGCAATATTAATATTCGGCGCATTTATCTCGGCAGCAGCCGCCAATGTCATGCTTTGTGACCAATATAGAGCATGTGATCATGGACAGGTTAAGTTGAAATTTAGCAATGTTGCGAAATATAACCTCAGGCTTAATATCGTAGTTTCACGATAGTATTGATAAATTAATCATGACATGGTTTAGTGAAAAAGGTCCTAAATATTACAATTCGTAAGATACGCAACAATCACGTTATCGTCATCATGACGGACCTTCAAAACACAAGAGAGATAATAATCGAGTAATGGTTAATGATTACGTTACATTTTACGTGTCAGTCCAATTTAAGAATTCATTCCTAATCTGGGGCGTGCTCTAATCTGTTCATGGATAAACTTAAGCATATCAATAATGATCATATCACAATCTTCAAAACGATAACAGGGGATAAATATAATATTGACAAAAACACGATTTGGAAAATGAGTATCAACTGTACAATGGATGTTCAGGGAATAAATACTAATGAATGGGCAGCTTACAATATTAATCCGGGAGAATATCAGTGTGATGCTAATGATATGAAAACAATGTTCTGTAGGTAAAGTGCATCCAGTACATATTATTTTACCGCTAATTAAGAAGTTACCGGACATTTATCTCAACGATTCCGAATCCTCAATGACGATTTCCAAATTCGTTGAAATTCCCAAGCTCTACGATGCAACGAGGAAAATTCCAAAATCACAGAAAGCTTCAAATCACCGAAATATTATTCAGGCGATATCCGGATCCTCATGACGATTTCCAAATCCATTGGAATTTATATTTCTTTCGCGCCCCCGCGGTAGTACAATTCATTTCTTCGAGAATCTTGACATTTTTGCCCTAAATCCCGCGAAATGTTAAAATAAGTAATTTATCCAAATCCGTGAGTGTTACAATCGCGTCGGAAAGTTTATTTAGGTGCTTTCGGATTTACGAAAATTATAAAACCTTCCGTTGATTTTGCCAAATACATATTTTCATCAAATAAATCTTTGATCAGAGGAAGCAAATGTTCAAGAAATCGGATGCTTCAGAAATAAAATTTTTGAAATATTCAAGAAATAAAAATGTTTGTTGTATGTTCTGAAATATTCAAGAAACAAAAATATTGATTGTACATTTTGAAATATTCAAGAAATAAAATTTTATTGCAAGTTTTGTAATATTCAAGAAATAAAAATTTATTGTACGTTTTGAAATATTCAAGGAACAAAAATTTATTGAAATTATTGTTTGGATGTTCAGAAATAAAAATTATTCTTCGAATATTCAAGAAATAACTCTTCTTTGTATTGTTTTGCCAAATATATATTTTGTTTTATGAATAATGAAAGATGTTATGGAGAATACTGCGGTGTACACAATCACCAAGTAAAGGAACGGTTCTACGGGCCCGAAACATGTTTAAAATTATGGACGAGGTGTACGAGCTAAATCTCAGATTTTTGAAAACTGTTGCGGAAGATATTATAGTGTTATTACCAAAATATTTCATAAACAAATTAACACCAGACTCGCTTGAGGAGTTTTGGATAAACATAAAATTTAGTCTGGCGAACAATTACGAGTTTAATATTCTGAAAGATCATCATAACAATTTTTATAATAATTATTTCTGGGAACAGTTTGACGGACCAGACGGAAAAAATATTATTTACCATCAGTGGTCTTGTTACAGACTGCTGCGTAGATATTAATAAAAAAAACAAAAGTTTTCGTTACCGAGCGGAAAAACCCAATACCAAATGCTAACTGTGACTGATGTATAGGCGTCTACAAGTCTTTAAGAATTTCCGCAGCGCCACAAGGAAATTTATTTTCACGATAAGATGATCATTGACAACAATGGCAAAAAATATTATGTTATACATCCATCAAGCAAAGTTATTTTAAGCACGTCAGTGATGAAATTGTACCCGGTATTTTAACTGAGAGTAATCTAGACAGTTCCACAATAGACTTGATCAACCACGAGTTTGAAAAGAATCTAGTCAACAATATCGCCTTTTGTTTTCAAGTGAAGATGAAATAGAAGAATATCTTAATAGACCCCTTACTGATGAAGAAAATGATTTAAGATTTAGGATAGCCACCGATGTTGAAGTAGCACATGGGCGAACAACTTGTCGGAGCCGTTGCTGGGTTCGTAAAAACACGTACATCGCGAGGACATTGTGGATGTAAGTGTACAATTGAGTAACGAATATTCGGACAACAGTACGCGCATGATTTCTGAATGAATCGTAAAGTGACGTTTCGCGACTTGCATCAGTCATAGAAATGGAAATAATGAAACCACACGCATGATTGGGTTAAAATCCGCCGAGACGTTTCGACCAAAGACCGACTCCGTTATCTACACAACAAATTCACAACCAACAGCCTTGAACCCACTTGGAAATACATTATTTTGGTATCTGTATGCACAGTACCGACGCGCTAACATTGACGAGTTTTGCATACGTCAGCTTGGCTTCTTAGCCGTGTACAGCAACGAGACTGAAATCAATGACTTTGAGTGACTCAAATGGCGTAGCCAGAATCGATCGGATCAGTTTCTCTTGGTCGCTGTTGGATTCATGCACCTGTTTGTTGACATCCATGTGTGTAGTATTGATCCACTAAAACTCGACTAAGGGCATTGGTTGCATTATTGCCCATACACACAAGTTGTTTTTGCACGATATTCGATGTAACAGTTTGGGACAGCCAGGTGGTATCCATCCACTATCAGATTGTTGGCCTTAGCGTAGCAACGACTCCACATGAAAGCCCCGCCTTGGATTCCATGTTCGAATGTCTCGGAGCTGTTGCAACTCGACATTGCTTTTATACAACAATGCTTCCCAGGTCATTCCTCCATGACTTCCCTCTTGCAGGGGCAACTCTTGTTAACTCTGCTTTACGGGCTCGTGTGCGCTTGAAAACTAAAATCATGCATTCGCTTGTTTTTCAAGGTTGAGGTGCATGGTATAGAAGGCTCTGACCTTATTCAATAATAAAATTCCAAAGTCCCATAACTGGGCCCCATAAGCTCAACTTTCTTCAGCAAACAGCATGTGACAGAGATGTAGCACGTTAGTTTCATATACATTAAGACAAGATTAAAATTTCAGAAACGACGGTCAAACTAAGAACCTGATGATCTAGCACCCAAAAATAATTTCCACGTGTTCAAGATGAGACAGTTGGTACGTTTTAAATTCAGCATGTTTAAACCATTGCTGATATTCTTGAGCAGTAAGATTTTCAAATTAATCATTGTGGTGGCCATATTGGATTTAAGATCGATACCATTTTTATTTAAGACACACTAGACAACATTACAATATTTCTAGTGGAAACCGCATGTCAATATGACCATCCAATCAGGAGAATTAGTGAAACGATTTTCAGCATGTTCACTGTGGTGGTCATATTGGATGTCTGCTGGGCACAATTTTATATGGACCCACCTAATATCCATACATGTCACCCCACCTCACCCCAAGCTATAAGCGTAATTTCTAGTCAAAGTGGGAAAAAGGTGTACTTTGGGCATGAAACCTGTAATTTGTATACAACATGCCATAATTACAGGACACTGTATACAAAGATATATTTATTTTTGTTACTAACCCGTATCTACAGCTGGTTACAATTCTTGTCACAAAGGACAAAATCCTTGTGGATTAGAACCAGAATACAAACACAAAATATACTGACAAATTATTTATATTCAGCGCTCGCTATAACTATTCGACATGTGTAGCTTTAGCTGAATGATCGCGAACTTGAAGTTCCCTAGCTAACTAGCATATCAATATAATAAATCTGTGAGGAAAAGTTAAGATTTGAAGAAACCCATCTGTTTTCTTCGAAATAGGTCATATACAGTTACAATAAATTGTAAATAAGGAATGTACTCTTATGCTACTCTTTCGAGGCAGTCATCTTTTCAAGAATATTCTCAAATATATATGAGTGGAACAAAAAATGATAATACAATGATAAAAACAACTTTTTATTGTTTTACTTTTGATTTATTTTATAATGTACCTAAAAGCGTAACCCATATTGAAGTGAGCAGAAGACGTAATCTGGTGAAAAAATGTAATGTTTATGCAAAAGGCCTAATAGTTGGCATATATGAATATTGAAATACGTCTTTTGGTGAAAACGCTATGTGGATATGTCCATCAGTTCTTCTGTAGTAGTGATAAAAGTATTTACAAAGTTGACACATTGATTGTCATATTGATATCATACCGGCATAATTTATATTCAGGCCTAACTAAATTCTATAAGATGTCTTCTGATGAGGAACCCCATAAGAAATTCCATTTAGGAGAAGTAGGGACCAGATTTTCAAGATGGCTCTCATGATGGCTATATTTGAAGCCAGATTGGCACAGTTTCAATACGTACAAATAGATGCCATTATTAACCTTCTGAAAAACCCACAAGTCAAAATGACTTTCCATTTATGGAGGAGTCGCGATAACAAGATAGTGGATAACAGATATGCACCATTTTCATTTAGCACCAAATACACAAAATGACTTACGGTTATAAGCAAACGTTTGCATGACTTTACCACAAGGAGTAATAGGTACAAATATTTTCAAGCTGGCCACTGTTGTGGGCATAATGGATGTCAGATCTTGACAATATTCTTAAGAAACCCACTAAACACCAAAACAATTCCTTTTGTGAAAATACCATGTTGATATGACCAAAGATGGCTCATGTTGTGGCTAAATTGGATGTTATTTCAACGCAGTGCTGATGTAGGACCAAGACAACATCATACAATGTCCAATAGTACAAACTCCATGGTGATATTCAGAAGTAGCAATGAAAAGAAACGGAACTGTCTTGGTTTAGTTAGGACCATCTAGATACCATACGAGTTCTTTTGGTAAAAATCTGATATCAAATTTCCTAAATAAGGAGTAGTAATAATATTTTCAAGTTGACCGCCATATGGGATATCAGACATGCATGATGTTCATTCAGGACACAAGTATTTTAGTGAAAACTCGATACTAATATGACCATCAAGTCAGGATAAGTTGCGATACGATTTTCAAGATGGTCACCATGGTGGTCATGTTGGATGCCTCATCAGTACCATTTGCATTTAGGACCAACCAAACTTTGGGATGACTGCGTGTAATGTTTCATGTCAATCATTCGTTTAGGAATCTTGTTGACAAACTTGTGCTTAACAGACAGACAGAAGATAACAGACCATCTTGTTAGTTCTCCTGGTCTATGACTAGTTGAGCTAAAATCTAAGTTCCTGTATATGCACTATAAATATATACAAACTACTTAGTATAAATACAAATATTTTGTCTGTTGTTGCTTATGGATTAATTTTGGTAAATTTAAATTTCCAACATAGATTTTAATGATTTCGAGTACACACAGCTGAACAGTTGCAGAAACATTACATACGGTTGCACTGGCCATCCCATCCCCCTCTGACAAAATTAAAATGAACAGCATAACAAAAATATCCCCGAAATCTGACTATGTTTGTATATGTGTATTTTCATCCACAGCATTTTCATGTTCGCCATTCATATTATGTAATGATTGAGATCTTCATCATCATGGGACCCACATTTAATTTCTCAGATTATGCCAAAACTGAAACGTTTCCTTCTGCTGACGGGCACATCATTGCAGTGATGGTGGTGCAATTACTTTCAAGATGGATAAGCTCTGACAAAACAAGTTTTAGATCCATATCCAGTGATTTTGTATTGTTTGTGAACTGAGAGAAAAATGACAGGAATACAACGGATTAAAGACTGCTACTAAATTCTCAAAAGGCCCCCATATCAATAGAACCTAATTAGATACAACATTTTTCAAAACTAAATCCTAAGTTAACATGTAAATAACAAATAAGTTTTAAGAGAATGTGAATGTGACTTACTCTCCCTGCATTAGCTTTTAATAATATGAGGAACGCTGTTCCCAATTCAGTAACATGAAGGTATCATGTATGCAACACAAGTTATGCCATGCAACTATAATGCATAGGTTAACCAAGAAAAATAGGTCATTATGGTGATATTCTGGTGAGGTTTTGTCTGATGCAAGGCACAATTTGACCTAGTTCCCTGGAGGTATCATCCGCAACTGGAGCTACTAATCCAGGTAACAAAATCTCAAATAACCTTGAAATAGCAAAGTAATAATTGTAAAAATGTTGATCACTGTAATCTATTCTAACTTGTGAAGGTTCGAAAGCTTACAATTTTAAGACTGACCAGGGATCATGAAGACTCAAAAGCATTAATCTTTAGTGGATGGGAGGAAAACAAAATTCTTACAATTTGGTTAACCTACCTGTGGATGTTGCTTCTGATACCAGAGGTACTATACAACTAAGCTCGTCTGTATGTTGCACTCGTGAGATAAAATCACGGACTGTGCAAAGAGACCACAAGGACCCAGACATGGAGCAAGACAAGTCACAAATACAGATTTTTGGACAAGGTACATTCATATAAGCTATTTTGACTTTTACTGTTTTCTATTTTTATGGATAGATTATTATGAAAAAAAAATTAAATTTCTACTCCTTTACTACCATAACAATATGATAAATTTACATTGCATTTAAGCAGATTTAAAGGAATCATGTACTTGCAATGAATATTTGTTAAACAAATTCATCATTTCAATTCAAACATTTGAAAATGACATATTGAAATTGCAATTTATAATAGGGAAGAAAGCAGAAAAATAGCAAAAAATTAATGTATTTCACGATCTAAATAATCACTCTCTTATGCCTCGAAAGCTGGTGAAATATAATCCTAACACAAAAAGCCAGTTTACTACCTTTGTGTTGGATATTAAGATGGCATAGGCCAATAAAGATTTAAACAAAGACTCAGTTGGTCTGTTGTCGCTCACCTGGCTTACGTAACCGTTTCACCGCAAAAGTTTATGTAGTGTTATGAGAACAAATTCAATGTAAACTATCTTCAAAATTTTTCATCACTTTGATTGTATCTGTATGATATCCTCACATGTTATTTCAAAACATAAAGTCACAATTGCTATGTAGTGGGAATCTCTTTCTCGTAATCGCAGTCATTCAGACCTTGGTGGTAATAATCCAAACAGGTGAAAACTATATCTTCAATAGTGACCACAAGTGAAATCTGATAAAATAATCCGCTAATGCGTAGATCTTATTTTAAAACCTCTGCAGATCTTGAAAATATAAACCCATTATTCTAATTCCGATGAAAGGTATGGTCTCCCGAATGGTAACAATCTCAGCCAATCACATACAATTTTGCCTCATAAATATTCATTGGTCTCGCTTATTACTTGTACAGTCCATACTTTTTATAATATATGTATATATTCCAAGTCTGCTCAAATCAGGTCAAAAATATGACGTCCGGATTGGCAACAACTTCATCCAATCAGATAAAAAAATTATAACATTAATATGTTTGGATCTTATTCATTAGCATACTCATCCAAAATCTGTGCGATAAAAGATGAAATTTCAAGTTTGTTCAAAACAGGATCAGAAATATAATTTTATAGTAGCAACAAGCTTGGCTAATAAAATGCAAGATTATACCTCAATAACATACACCGATCTTACTGAACGTGTCCGAGAACTTAGTGATATAATTTTATCTTCAAAGACTGATCAAAAATGGATCAGAAATCTGGCCTCTATCTTGGCAACAAGGTTAACCAATCAAATGCAAGGTCACCTCAATACTATGCATACATCTCACTCATTATCAAAACCATCAAACATCTTTATGAGATAAAAGCATGTTTCACGTTTGATCAAGGTCAGATAACAAATATGGCTTCCAGAGGTGCAACTAGCTTAGCATATAAGATGAAAGATCACCTAATCAGTCAGTGTGGATTTTGCTCATTATTAACTTCATCTAATTTCCTGATGATATCAATGCATTTTCCAAGGTTCACCAAATCGGATTAGAAATCAGAATCATAATGACCTCATTCATACAGACGGATCTCAGCCATGATCAGATTCGTTTGAGAACCTCAATGATACAAGCATATTCCAAGTCTGATCATAACTAAATCTGAAATCTGGATTACAGAGTGGTACCATTGAGCTCACCGGTCAACTTCATGATTACCTCATTAAAATGCGTGGATCTTCCTCATTGTCTTCCACGATAAATATTCCAAAATAGACTTCTATCAGATCTGAAATACAAACTACAGAGTGGTAACAAGCAATCATTGATGGGCCGATTCACAATTCACGATGCATAAATGAACTTTCCTCACGTTACCGGTAATATCAATATATCAAACATAGTCAATCAATGTTTCTTCATGCAAACCCGATTTACCACAGTAAGCGGTAATTGGTTGGTGATGCTGCTATTGAAAAGTGTGTGCGTAAGGGTTTGTGATCATATACAGTGACAAAATCCTATCACAACACAAATTATGTGATAACATGAAGGCAGTCATGTGGGGATAGTTTCGTTTGGTTTGTTGGTTTAACAGCACTCATTTTTTTACAATATGGCATCATGCTAAGGAAACTGACGAAAAGTTCCGTTCGCAAGGATACAATAAAATCGCTGACCTGGACTAGTATCAAACCCATTACATGGATTATGAGTCTGATATTACTAATAGTTACTGCGATTCAGCTTTAAAATATAGACTAAAATGCGTGCTGGCTAAAAATACAAACAGTAATACAGGTATGTAAACGTACTTAAAAGTGACACCTCCGACACATACATTTTGAAACTAGGGTTTCATAAACAGGAAAGTGAAATTGGGGAATCAGATACAAATATACAAGCAATAAAGCCGGGCCAATGAAACACACAATATAAACTGTGGCCCCATAAACACATACCTGAAACTTGGGTATGAAAATTTGGTTTGACTTAACATGACAAATCAAACAAGATGCCAAAGTTACCTCGAGTTCCCTTGCCTGGTTGGTATTTGTTTAATAGCCAAATGCAAGCGCCTCTGACCAAGAAATTTGCATCGGTAGGATGCTTTCCTTTTAAATTTCAACCAATGCTGCTGACTGCATTCGTTATGAAAACTTGCAGTTCCTCATAATCTGTTTAAAGGATTTCTATTCAATTTTTACCAATGATGGCCATATGTGATAGAAGATTAGCAGCGTATACAATTTAATGACCACTAGGCCAGGATACTTTGTCAATTTTTATCATATTTCTGTTAAGTAGTTTTTGTGACGAAATCATGCAAATATTTATTCATTTTATTAACGGTTGCAATATTTTATCGTGGATCAGTTTAAGCCGCATAAACCTGAAATCTCTATGTAAAGTTTTGTCAAATTTGGTCAAAATACGTTGCGTAGACTTTTATAAGTCATTAAAAAAATGTTCTATTTTTAGTAATAGCATCCAAGGAATTGTGTTGGTAAGACTAAGGCAAAACTTTACACAAAAGTCCACCTAGATGATTGATGCTCTACAATCCAGAAAAATAACAGTAATTAAGATTCATTTCCTTTACAATAGCTGTCATACAAACCATAATGAATTATGACATGCCACAAAAATATATGCAGGAATATGGCTTACAGAGTGTAATAAATTCATTTAATCAGGTGCAAGATCACCTCATGAGTATGCATGGATCTCGCTCATTACTGGACCTGTCATAGACTTGGATGAAATAAACCCATATTCCATGTCTGATAGAAATCTGATAAGAATATGGACTCTGCAGAAATAACAAGCAATAGTTGACAGATACGCTATAAACACAATTTGCCATATAGCCAGAATTTTTTTTTTTTTTACCTACCACCTGTTTCAATTCTCTATTCATTTGGACTCTTTTCTTATTCATTTTAGTCTTCTTGGGAGCTGGCCTTCAGGAGAACTTGGTCCACCTTTGATTTCTGCAAGACTGACAAGGGCAATCGTGAAAAGTCGCTGTGAATGCGTATATCATGGCCCAGAAATCCAGCAAGCTGATCTTGAATACTATCATTAATTTCCATAACCTTTGCAATGATTTTCACATGTTTCTAAGTTCTATCCATGTTATTTCATTAGGATACTCAAGGTTACAGTTGTTACAGTTCTCGTAATAAATCTGGACCTCTGTAAGGATGTTGAGCATTACCTAGCCTTGCAAACAGACTGGTCAACATTGACTGCTTATCTATAATTGAGTAGAGTTTTAATATTTTCAACCGAATTTGGTGTCGGAAGGATGGCAACTCTTTTTCCAAATTTACCCCTCACTTCAACTCTCATCAGATTATCACAAGGTCTTTGTTCTATGTCAGATAATGATGTCCTCATCTCTTTATTAAGTAGTGTGCATGATATTTCACCCGCCCTTTCAAATTCTGATAATTTCATTCTCTGCACCTCTTTTTCTGTTAAAAAGATTAATTTCACATAGAGTTACTTTGGTTAAATTAGCATAAACATCTGCTTTGCTCTTGATTTCCTCTCTGAAGTCTGCACTAGTTTTCTTTACATGTTCATAAAGTTCATTCACATCTCACAAAATGGGATGATTAAAGGATGATTAAATGTCTTGCTTTCCAGACTTTTTACGAGCTGGACATGAAACAGGAGTTATCCACTTCTTGTTGCTTTGTCTATTTCAGCCCCTCACTTCGAATTATTTGGGCACATTTCTTCAGAGAATATCCAAGCTTCAATGCAACAAAAGGTTTTATGTATGCATTAGTTTTTTTCTCACTATATTCTGCCATTTTTCGCACTCTTTGGAAGCTATGTCAATTGAAAGAACTTAAACCTAAAAACCTAACCATGTGTTCACACGTAGGTCTGGATGGCAATTTAACAGAATGATTAATATTTGTTTCAACTCGGTGAAACCATTAAAGAACTTTTAAAAAACTTCCTGGTTAATTATCTGGAGTAAGGAGAGGAAATGATGCCAACTGTATATTATTACTTATCAAGTTGTATTTTTTAAAGTGTTAGTCACCTTTCAGAGTTGGAAGCTCTTCCCAGCTGTCAACACTGTCACTGCCTTGACCATCATCTGAAGGGAACCATGTAGGATCACCTGCATCACTGTCTATAAAAATTAAGAAAACGGCAAGTTAAATATGTAAAACGTACTTTCAACAAAAGCTGATATAATTAACTAACTTTAAATTGTCCAGGTCTTTTTATATCTTCCCCTTCTAACTAACATCAACTCAATCGAAAAACATTTTACAAAGAAACTGGAAATGGGGAACGATTTTCAAACTAACCAGGTGCTAGGGCCTTCTCTGGATTCGGGAAGGTATGTACGTCTTATTATAGAGTTCTAAGTCAAGTTTACGACACAAGGACAAAGCCTAGGAGTGACGTTACTTCAAATTCAAGCAAAAATTGACAATCTTCATTGGATCGGATGATTAAAGACACTTTGATTAAAAGGATGGACAAATGAAACAAAAGAGAGCACCATGTTTCACTTCCACTAAATAGGATCAACCTTTCTAAATATAAAATATATCGATGATAACAGAACTTAACTGGTATTGCTGTAATAAAGCTCTATGTCAAGCCTGACTAAATGTTTTGAAGTTTTTCAAACGTTTTCATTGGAAACGGAGTTACTGTTATGTATTTAAAGTCAAACATGAACCAAAAATATTAGTAAAATATATTATAAAAATGTTTATATTAGAATTTAACCTAGATATTGTCTTAAAACTCCCAAATAAATTTTGTAAAAATTGTCTGTTTATCAAAAGCTATTAAGATGAAAAGGAATTCAATACAGAGGCAGGGACAAGTGTAACACTAAGTGATCCCTCTACAGTTCATGGAAGGCTGCGGTGGCACACGAAACGTGGTATTAATAATTGTATAATATTCCTGAACAGACATACTTGTGAATGTGCAAACAAACGATGCCTATATCCCCCCCATGTGAACTTCAGTTTGGGTCTTAAAAGGCATCCCTTACCATTTATATCTGTACCAGAGTTGTTACCTGACCTGTCATCTTTTGATCATTCATCTTCTACCCCCCTGTGCAGCATCTACTGGAAGTATTATCTGTGGTTGTTTTTAAGTGCTTCTAGCATTTTCATTCTGGTTGTATAACACTAGAAAATGAGAACAAGATGTTCACATGCAAGAAAGTATTAGATCTTGATCTTGTGATACTTAAATAAAAATACCAATCAATACTAAAAATCTGATGCAAATGAACCGAATTTCGTCAAAGTCAACCTGACACACACCCAATTCACATCCGTTTAACATTTGCACAAACAAAATAACATTTTACAAAAACCTGGATAATCAATCTTGCATAACTATTATGGATATTTAAGCAGCTGGTTGATCAGAACATTTAATTTGTTGGAATTATATGAGTGCAGTACACAAGTCATCTATTGGGTTAAATCAATAGGACATATCTTGCATTTGTCCTATATGGTCAAAACTGATGTCTTCTGCCAATAATGGACAGCTGCAGCTTGTTTATTCATATAATCATAATATATTTTTCTACTGAACATGTATATGATTACACTTTGTAGCCATAAATGTAGTTAATGTGATTATACCGTCTTGAGGTTCTAACACTAATTAAATATAATCTGAGAAAAATTCACAAATATCAGACCTCTGAAAGCTCTAAACTTGACGTTAAGTGATAAAGAATCTTCACCAAGACAGTAAAAAACACAGAAATTAATTTGCAGTTTATACTGAATCTGCAAAATTGTTTAGGATCATCAGTTTACTAACAATTATGTACTAGTGAATTAGTTGTCATTTTCATTTTCAACAGACTTTATCGAGAATCTATAATAACATTTAACTACAACCAATTTTGTAACATCTGGTAGGTATTTTACCTGCACTCCAGGTATGAGCACTTTAATGTCAAGAAGTTGTCATGTTTGCTTTTTGGAACTGTTCTTTTTTGTCCATCATTAGTAAAACTAACAAGGTCAATCATATCATCACCATCACCTTGTACATCAATTGTTCTGCTTGTGGCTCCTACGACATGTCAGACATAAAATGGATGTCTTACTAAGAGTTTAAACAACTTTTCAGATACATTTATTCGATGAGCAAACACAGCTAAGACAGCATTACTACACAAGCATTTACATGGAAATGTAGCCATGAATATCCCACCACAGATCTATAGCCTTAAAGAACAAAACGAAATTGGAGTCTACAGCCTTCAAGAACAAAACAAAATTACCATCCTCAACAAGTTTACATAGGTCAGGCCAAAGCAAAGATTTCTAAAACCTCAGCTTGATCCTCATTGTCGTCATTTAAGTTCATGGGCATACTAATGCCTGTGTGACTTACTGTACTAGTCTTTTAAGCTTCCTGGCATATTAATGTATGTGGCTGCTCATACTTGTAATTTTAGTACACAGGTATTTAAACTGCTAAAGCAAGTAAAGGTCACCAAAGTGATTTGCAATATGCATCTCATAATATATCAGTGGTCAAAATTAATGTATTGCAATGATATATACAGCTGAATGTAAAACGTCACCCTGAATGCAACCAATTGAAAAATGATACAAGTACTTTCAGCCCTTTAACAGAAGCTGATAGGTATATGGCTAAAGAATTTTTAGTGTGGGGAAAAAGTTAAAACATACAAGTTTGAATGGACAGGAAAACATATTAACCAGTTACTAGTATCAGTTTCTTTTCAACAATTTGAAAGTGAGAATTTGGAAACGTTTGTCGGATTTAGTAAGCTATGACCAATCTGGGAAATGGGTCAGCATCATGACAGATCTGGGTAACTGGGTCATATGTAATGATTTTGAACATTGGGGAAAGTTGCTGCTGTCCTTCTTTTAATAAGCTTTAACTAATTATATTCTGTATGTAGGGGAAGAAGGTGTTGGTATATATATATATATATATATATATATAGTATAGTATAAGGCAAGTATATATATATATATATGTTATATATATATATATATATATATGTCCGAAAGACAATAGCCAGATCTGAGATAGAAGGTGGGAGCATAATAGAGAAACTTCATAAAAGGACTTATAAGATATATTTATATGCAAGATGGTGACTTAAGATATAGAAAACCTAATATATGTAATGGAGTGTTAGATATTATGAGTGGACAACTGTAGCAAGAAACCATGTAGCTAAACTGTAGTGTAGAAGTTGAGAGGTGGACAAAACTTTATTATGTGTATATCTGGATATAAACAGTTGTTTACCACAATGACTTAATGTTTTAAATATTAAACTACTGAACTCCACTCACCTTGAAGCCAGAAGATCACCCTTAGGTCAGTAGTAGCAGAAAACCCAGCAGGTCAGACAGTGAGACCAAACGGGTCAGTCATATATAAACACAAGCAATATCACACAAAAAGACCCAGCTGAAACAGCTTGCCAAGCATGCTGACAAAATATATGATGTCATGTTGTGAAGGCAAATGTGACTATTATATTCAATCATGCTAACAATTTAAATAGCAAATCTAAGTCTTATTCAATTAGCTCTAGAAACAAACATGTATTGTTGAAAATATGAATATCATTGGAAAAATACCTTGACTGGAGGTTAATTCAAAATGGTCCAAATCAAGATCTTTATCCAAGTCATCATCTGGAAAGAGGAAATGAAACTCTCGTCAACACAGACTAAAACGGTACCTCCATTGTACAGTATTTATCAGATATGACCTTGCAAAATAGTAACATGAAATATTAATGAAATTCACAATGTTTTGCATAAGATTTCAATTAGATTAGACAAAATGCAAATTTAACATTAGGTATCAAGATTATATACCATCATCATGCTCAAACTCGTGCTCATTTCAAAGCTCGCATCTGATTGGTCAGTTGCTTGGAGTCAGTAAACCAGATTATCCACATTTCGTCATAGAAAGCAATCCCTTGTATCCCAGATAAGATATTCTTAATGTGCATAAATATTCTTTCTAGCAATCATTTGCTAAATAAAAGAGATAAAGTAGGGCTGTTTTAAATCAAAATAGAGACAAAAAGAAGAAACTAGGGATATTTTATCAAGAACAATAGCACATTTGTTTAACAGCTGAAATAATGAAACTGTCTCCTGAACTATGTTCATAATTGTCAACCAAAATAGGCTCTTAACAGTCAGTTTAATCATGGTTTCCTTTTGTTTTAGACATCAGTCTTTTCTTTCGCAAAATAGCAGGGATAGTGAAGAAAAGAAACAGAGTCAAAATATAAGCATCTAGCAAAACAGCGCTTTGTTACATACCAAAATAAAATTGAAAATAAAATTGGGAGGGAAGTGTCATTTTGAAAAAGTATGGGAAAATATGCAGTCTGACAAAAAAGCTGGAAAACGTAAGCCAATGAAAAGACTATGTAAAACAATACATTTCACAATCTACATTTCATGACAGCTTTCCATAGACTTGCAGGTTTTGTGGAACAGTAGGAAGGAAATTTCATCACCTTATTTCTGCCGCTCTGCTTGAACCGACTTTACAAACATGCCATAAATAAAATTGTAGGACATCTCATATATGCAACAATTTCAGTTAGAAACATGCACATTGCATTCCATTTGTATCTTTCCTAAGCCAAATCATAGCAAACATTTGAATTAACTCAAAAAGTAAATCTGCAAGTAGTTCCTAGAAACGCATCAAGTACAAAACAGGAACAAACAAAAACGTTCAAAGTCACCTGTATCATGATTCCTTCTGGAGGTGCTCTGTTTGTAGTTCTGTGATGAAAAGTGTGAAAAATATTAATGCAGAAAAGGACAATCTTTTTGCACAAGCCTGATTCGACACATTCATTCGTATCAGTCCTTAAGATATTGAACTGTGATTGCTAGTGAGGTAGACCAGTCTCAAATACGTGTTTTGATCCACCAACTGCATCTGGAGGGGCAGGGGGTTTCTGCAGATGACAGTAATTTTCTCAGAATTTGTTATCATGCATGGAAAATATCAATAATTGTTCAGGATTCCAATGTGTTTGCATGTGAGTGGGGTTTGTTTCTGTTTCTTCTTCCCATATGTGAGAAACAGGCAATTCCCCATTTTACTCTGATCTGAACTTGATAGCTTATTATAGAAGGCACACATTGCCATGGACTTCCATGAGCATTTGGGATCAGTGATTCATTTCCGATTGAACACGCATTTCCCCATCAAAGCAGACAACTAAGTCAGCATTCACAATGCTTCATCAATAAATTGCATGTACTGGTTAACTGATAGTGACCTAAACTAGGTTTGGAGATTTTCAAGTTAAAACCTTTTGGTCTGGCCATAAGGGAAGGGATCAGAAAATATTTATCTGAAGAACTTAACGTGTCATGCAAAGAAAGATTAGAATGACTGTTAGTTCTCAGCTTTTCCCCAAAATTATTAAATAGGTAAATATGAAACTTAATTGTACTAAATTAAATTTTAGAAAAATTCAAAATTTAAAAAAATTGTGAATGCAAATATATGGTTTCCTGCTTCTCATGTTCAAGGGATTTTCAAAACCTGTGCCAAGCAACTCTCTTAATTAGTACTATTATTTTCATCACGAGTTAACTCTCTAGTCATTACAATGGTTCAGATATTATGTTATCAATATTACAATGATGAAACTCACACGCCAAGCCGACAGCGCCAACATCAATAGTATCTGTTCATTGTAAAATATCTGTTTTGGACAACAATGATCTTGTTTCCGGACAAGATACTTTTATCTTCTGGTGTCAATGGCACATATGTATTCCATAAATATCCAAGGCCTGATAAGAGCCACTAACTTTACAACTCATATATTGATACACTGTGCCAATGTTCTAATTCAACAAATGTTTGAGGACAATGACCCTCAGACTTATATAAGGTCTTGTGGTCATAAACTTTAATACAAGACCTCATTAAAATGCCATAATTCTATCCAGAGATTATAGAGAGACATGATGAATTTGTGAAGAAGTTACATAATATATATGTCTCAACTATTCGCTGGGATGGGGATAAAATAATATGAATGCTCTACCTTATTATGCCAGTACAGGTGCTTTCCATCTCCATAGTCATATTCAATCTCCTCACCACTGTCAATATGTCTGATTGCAAGGAGACCAAGCCTTCGGTAAGAATTGTACACCTCCAATTTCATTCGTGTATTGGACGATTTTTTGCGGTCTGCAGCAACACTCCCAAATTGGCACACGTTTCCTCTTGTAGATGTTGCATCTATATTAAAGTAAAGGAAAAGGAAATTTAACTTACAAAAAGCACCATCTACTAATATTTTAAAAAAATCAACAATTATAGCACAAATCTGTCCAAAGCTACCTACTACAAAAAAGCCATCAAGTCACACTAACATAGACCCAAGAGCTGAATGGGAATTGAAAAGAATACCAGCCACCCCATGGCTTACAACAAGTTCTTAAATTATAATTACAATGGCTACATGTCTACGTCAAATTTTAAGGGACACATCTGCAGGACACTAGTGTCCTTTTATCTAATATTAAATGCATTGAAATAGTTCAATTTAGTACATGCATAATTACGTCTCGGTGCAGATGTCTTTACAATGCATGTCTTAGAGTGTTGGGCTTCACACCTCAATGATGCTATGAACCACTGCAAGTTGTGACTATGTTTACCGAATTCAGATCATCTAAATGGTCCTTATAATGGATTCACATCTCACTTTCATCTGTATTTGCCTAAATAATTCTAATATGCAGAATGGTATGTAAAACTATTTCATCATCATTTCCAGTGTTAATAGGCAATTATTACACAGCTGAATTAACAAAAAATTTTCTTCGTCTATAGCATGTATTTGGAGAGAATCTGAATATACATCGACCATAATAAACCCATGATCCCTTCTTCCAATTTCAATAGTTGGTGGGGGAGGAGGTCTATTATTGTCAAATCTCACAACCATGATAAACTAGAGTCTGTGAACTCTGTCATCTTAATTAAAGCGGTCCTGAAGAAGTGTTCTTTTGAATTCTGACTAAAAATCAAATGAATTGTCCAATAGATGCTATTCTACGTGTTTATGTTCAACCTCAGTTTGAACAAAATGTTTAGTGCTGAAGATCCACTAGGAGTAAAAAAGACAGTAACTCTTTTTCAGCTTTTGGGGATTGTTTATAAATACATTGTATAAAAAGTTTAGCTATCTGTAAATTGAACAAAGAGACTTTCAGTGTAACTTGTAAGGTAATGCGCACAGCGAGTTAATTTAAACATGCAAAAAATCTAACTTTGCCTGAATTAAAGAAGTGCAACTATTATATACAAAAAAATAGTATACAATTCCCAAACAATTTACTTTGCTAAAAGGATTTGTTTTTTGTCTTTGATATGACCTCCACTCAACACCATGTTTTGAATGGCATGCAGTGAAGAAGCCACGTTCACCTGATTGGTAGCACAGTTTTATGGAGCAACTCTGCTGGTGAAAACATGTGCATTCATTGTAAGCAAACACTAATGAATCAAAGATTACTTGCTGATTATAGGTTCCGCTTCCTTGAAAATTTCCAGTTAGCAATACAACTGTTACTAAACTGCCTGTAGACATTGGAATTTGTACATTAAATCATTTCTCATATGCAACACGAAGCAGGTAAAAAAGATTGTTTTATGCTACATACTCTAAACGGTCAATATAAAAAATATTCCCCACAGATAGCACTCATATTATCATGCAATTCAAGGTTGAATCTCTATTCTGATTCAGGGGACAATTAAATCTCGCATGGAGAATTCTCGGTGTTAACAGCAATATTCTTCTATCTGAATTTTTCTCTGTACTCACTACATGAGGTTTCATTTAAGAACTTTTAGCCCACAAATCCTTGCAGTATCAGCCCAGATAATTGTATTAAACTTTAAATATATAATAATTAGATTGGTTGAAACTTACTAATGTGTCTTCCGGTGATATTTTAAGCCAAACAGATAACATATGTTGTCTTTTCTATTTCGTTGTTTTAGGCTATATCTTTTCTCCCTTTTCTCTGCTTTCAATACGTCAATCATTTCCCCTACATACACAAGCTGACAATCATCTCTGTTGAATGCTACCTTTGCGCAGACACCATAACATATAAGAGGCAAGAGACAAAAGCAATGAATTAAAAATCAGAATAAACAAGCAAAAGATGTTTCTAAAAACCAAAGCTTAAAATTTGAATTTTACGAGGATATGTCTTGTATAATAAAATGAAACATTAGTTTGTAAGGATGTTATACATAGTTCAAGAATCCGATAACCTCTCTAATTTCAGATAAAGGAGGACACCGTCATGCTTATCGAAAAACTCTAATTTACCTGATAAAGCTCCGATTGTGCTGATGAAATGTAGAAATTTATTTTCAAGATGTTGACCTGCTATAACATAGCATGGCATGCTAAAAACAGGATTTCTGTTCCCCAAACCCCTGACACTTTGTGTTTAGAACATATGATTTTAAGTAATCTTCGGAAATAAAACAAAAATAAACACTTCAGTATATGCCCTTTACATGTTGCATGTATAAATTGTAAGCACTCACGTTGATGTAAAACTACTTCAGGCAGTTTAAATAAAAGCAAAAAGGTCAGGTATAAACAACCATTGCATGATTTATTTAACTGGATCACAATAGTTAATGCACATTTGAAGACTGTTGTGGGTGAGCCCATCGTACTAATTTTCATAGGCAACAAGTCACGAAATGGAACAACCTAATACAGGTAAATAAAACGGATGTTGTATTAGTGTAGGCGGACAAATGCTATTACATATCATTACCTAACGAGAATGCTTAAACCATCAGTGTTAAAGATTATTGACTAGTTTGTGAAATGCAACAACATTTGTATGAGATCGGATTTTACAAAGCATAATTATTTCAATTGTTGGAATAGTGTTCAAGTATGATTAATTTCTTTTAAGGTGATTTAGGAGCAAAGCAAGCAAAAATAAATTGCAGAACTCCTCGTTAACGGAGTTTTCTTTGAGTAGCATGTCAGCAAAAGGGGTGGGGGATATGATTCTGGGCACATACGGCAAACAACATATCGGTATATGTCATTTCTGTGTATACTATGTCTGTCGAAATAGAAGACCAGCTGTATGTAAGTTATTCCACACGCAGAATTGAAACTCCCAATTGGCTAATTGACCTATGGTTTTCAGTATGATCTTAGCCATGGAAGAGATTGACTTACAATAATATGCACACACTGGTGTTTTGAACAGTTTCTTTGTGTCGATATAGTGTTACTACCCGTACTAGACTGAATCATTTAATTTTAGTCAGGGCTTGTGGAATTTTAGTCACTGCTTGCGATTTTTTTTATAGCCACCTGCCTGGGCCTTTGTTGAAAATAATTTTTCTTTGTGCACTGTTACAAGTATCGGCTTCAACACAAGCAGGAATTGGAAAAAAAAAAAAAAGAAAAAGTGTTCAAACTGGAAATTGGGGCCCTATCGTCCCAGATACACAAAGATGAAACTGGGGTCCCATACACACTGTTAAAATTGGGGTCCCAAAAGCATATATTGTTTGCACATGCTTAAAACAGGTTCCCAGAATACATTGACTCAATTTAACCAAAAACCCGATCACCATTAACACGGATAAACCCCATGATTAATGCCTGAAGAATGCAAGGCCTTAAATGACTCCTTGAGTTTTATATTATTTTGTCTTGTCTCAGCCATATACAAGAAAATTTTAAATTACTCACCTACAACCGGATATGCATTGTTTTCAAACCCATCTTGACCAAGCCCAGTTTCACACCAATGATGGGACTGTTTTTTGGAGTGACAGACTGTCGACTGTATTAAAATTACGGACCAGTTTGTGAATGGCAGCAACTTTTCTTTGAAGTCGGATTGTACCCAATATACATAAAATGAAAAACATGATTATTTCAGTTGCTCGAATAGTGTTCAAGTGTCATTGACTTTTGAATGTAAATTAGGAAGCAAAGAAAGCAAAACTGTATTTCAGAACTCTTTTTTGACAGTTTTCTTTGTGAAGCTTGCCAGCAAAAACGAAGAAGGTGTGTGTGTGTGTGTGGGGGGGGGATTTGATTCTGGGCACATATGGCAAACAACATATTGCCTCATGATGTCATTTCTGTGTGTACCGTCTCTGTCAAAATAGGAGACCACCTATATATTCGAAACACTGAATTGAACCTTCCAATTAGTTAATTGACCAATGTTTTTCAGTATGATTTTATCCATGGAATAGATTGTTTGATATACAATAATAGGCGCGTGCTTGTTTTCTGAGCAGCTGATTTGTTTTTGTTTTAAAGCTTTACTATCGGAACGCGACAGGCATTTAATTGTAATCCGGGCTTGTGGAATTTTAGTCAGGGCTCATGATTATTTTATAGTCACCAGCCCTATGCCTTTGTCATTTTTTTTTTTTTTTGAGCACTGTTATAGGCATCTCCTTTAACACAAGCAATACTTTAAGAAAGAAAAAAGAAAAAGTATTCAAACTTTAACACGGGGTCCCACCATTCCAGATTCACAAAGCTGAAACTGGGGTTTCATAAACACTTTAATAATTGGGGTCCAAAATCCAAATAGTTTATTTCCTGCGAATACAAAATGAAAATTTAAACAACAGCCTTAATATATTGTGAATTAAATCCTGAATAGTGCTAAAAGTTCTATCACAAATCCAAAGGCATGACAAAATGTTCCAACTGGAAATTGGGGTCCCATCATTCTAGGCATGCAAAGCTGAAACTGGGGTCCCATAAACACTGTTAAAATTGGAGTCCCAGATGCATATAGTGTATGGACATATAGTTTATTTCCCTAGAATACAAAGTGAAAATTTAAACAAATACACTTACAATATTGTAAATTAAATCCCGAATAGTCCTAAAAGTTCTAACGCAAATCCAAATGTATGAAACAGTGTTCAAACTGGAAATTGGGGCCCCATCATCCCAGACACATCAAACTGAAAATGAGGTCACATAAACACTGCTAAAAGTAGGGCACCATATTCATATAGTGTTTGCACATGCTTAAAACTGGGGTCCTCAGAGTACAGTGACTCAGTTGCACAAAATCACAATCACCGTGAACATAGATAAAACGCATGATTAGTGCTGAAAGAAGACAAGGCCTTTAATGACTCCTGGAGTTTTATATCATTTTGTCTTTAGCTACATACAACATAAATTTAAATTTACTTACCAACATAACTGTATTTGTATCTTTTTCGAGCCCATCTTGATCCAGCCCCGTCTCACACCAATCCCGGGCCCTTTCTTTGGTTGACAGGTTTCTCTTGCCAGCCTTAAACAAAATAAAGATCCAGTAAAGAGTCAAACAGGACCTAAAATCTTCTAATGGTCAGAAGTCAGAATTATCTGCATAATAGACAAGTCTACATTTCTAAAGGGTTCATAATTGGCAGCTATAACACTTATTGGGCTATAAATTATTTTAAATCCCAATGTCCCACAAATTTTAAATGCGTATTCTGAGCAAATGTTTATCACATTTATGTATTCAACATTTTATACACCACAACATGACATATGGAGAAAACGTCTGGCCGACATGGGTTTGACATATGAATTTTTCTTTCCATGTCTGACAATCATATACCTGTTGAGATATTGACAGGACTTTATCAAATGTTGGGAACTTTCCCCTCACCAAAATAAAGGATGAGTAGGAAAATGAGGAGGGGGAAGAAGGAAGAAATGGCAATTGTTCAAGATATACTTAACGCTCAAATACCTGTCTCTCTTTCTTCCTGCTCCATTCTGTCAAAGCCATATTGAAATAAACACATTCAAAAGACATCTCCTCTATCTGTGTAAGCATTAATATGTTGATGGTTTCTAAGCTTAATCTGCTCCAAAGCTGTGTATGAATATTGATCTCTGCTGAGAACTCCCTTTCGCTGTCTGATGGGGCATATGCATAACTAGCTAAGCCAGCTTGAGAAAGTTGTGAACATGTTCTTTATCGCTGTTATGTAGAATTTTCCGCAACTCACCGTTATTGTATCTTCGTTATCTCTGCTTCAAAATAAGATTTTTTTTAACTCAGCCGTCCCCCCCCCCCTCCCGCCATCTGTTTGCAGCTGGCTGATTTTCCCTGTTTTCTATTGCCAACTCTATCACTTTGTTCACCAATGGTATTGAAAAAGAAAATAATTTTTCAAAACTCACATTAAATATGTTTTGGGGTTTCTTTGTACCCTAATTTTAAAACCAGTATGATATGAAAACCACACTTATTTGGGCCTAACATAAGGTGTTATAAAGTTTCACTTTCTTCAATCAGTGCCTTGCTAATTAATACACCAAATATTTCATCAGCTCTGTAATGCTGTATTAGGATTTTATGTCCATCACCACAAAAGTCTGCTTGTTCAGACAGCACTATTCTGATCAAATGAATATCTTTACTTTAAATATATTTAAAAATTCTTATTTAATCAACTTATCTTAGCCCTTAGAGTGCTAAATAGTTTTATATCGCATGATCTTTGAGTGCCGGCCGAGTTGTGTGAGAAAATTAATGAAAACTGCACTGTGCTTGTAAATTGCCCATATTTTAACCAATGTATGCGCCTTTGGATTCCTCAACCAGATTTGCTTGGAAGTGTGTTTGGACACCTCTACACCATTCTTATGGAAGTGCATTTCGATGCTTGCTGTAAGCATCAGCTATATTCAACTGGTTTTCAAAGCGCCACCTTCGTGAGAAATCTCGTATTAGATACTACCTTCATTGACGTGAATAACCAGTACGTCAAATCACATGGTAGCTGTTTAAGTTCTAGTCGTAATCTACTATTTAAAGCAACAGTGTCGGATTCTCCATTCTCCACAATGGAGATTACGAATTTCATTCCGTACTTCTGGAGGTACTACGGATAGAATCACTACTATAAAAGCTTCAAAAACTTATGTAAAGGCTCTGATATTGATGTTAGCAAAATTGAGTTTTTATAATTTATTCAATTCAGATGATTTAGTGACGGAGACCTAGACAAAGAACTGGGAAATGTCACCTATGAGAAATGGCAGTTATGGTTGGTCATATGGCTTCATTGGCTTGATAGTGAACGAGTTGTCTCAAGATTTTAAAGCCCATAAACAATTCTTTTGCGAAAAATAACTATACAGCAATAAGGCTCAGATTTTACTCTTACATATTTATGGACACAATAGATATGTACCAAATATGTAAAATGGTTAAAATGTTTGTTAGTGTAACATATTACACTGCTATAACAGTTAACTGGCAGACCTATGTGTATGTAGTCAAGTAGGTAACATGTGCTCTTTTTACAGCGCTCTGCACTGTATAACTTTGAAACATGTATATTACCTGCCCACAAAGCCAAACATATGAAGTAGATGATTATTTATGCGTGATATTCTGCTTTATCTACTGTCACGACTCTATGGTCTTAAACTAAGTAATAAAAAAGAGTGCAAAGCTACAAGTGTGTGTGTGTGTGTGTGTGTGTGTGTGTGTGTGTGTGTGTGTGTGTGATTTGGTTTTTAATGTAGCTTTAACAGTTTTTCAGTCATATTGCTACAATGTCTACAGTGTGCAGTTTATAGTGATGACTAGCACAGGGGCATGAGGCACAGGTTTGTAGCATCATGCCCCACCCAGTCACATTATCCTGCTATCAGGCCAACCAGTCCTAACACTAATCTCTTAATGATGAGCGCCTAACGAGGTGAAAAGCAACAAGTTTTGTCAAATTCAACAAATAGTTTATTTCCTTAGAATACAAAGTGAAAATAAAAAAAAATAAAAATCTTACAACATTGTGAATTAAATACGGAATAGTACCTATATGTTCTATCACAAATCCAAATGTAAGACGTTCCAATTGAATTCCAGTGATAGTCTAAATAAATTCCAATACTGACTGTGTTGATGTACCACGTCAGAGGAAACTTGGAATATGCCTTGGAGTGTGGTGATGTACTCTGAATTAACTGCAACTCCATATTAATGTTTAAGTCCATGAATGTTATTGAGCATTAATCCCAGAAAATAATAATTTAAATAATCAAATCCAACCAAATGAACAGCAGATCACAACAATAAGGCTGATTCTGCTTCAAATGCTATGTAGACATTTTCGGGTTCAAATGGTATATCCATGAATTTCTTCTGTTGCTCCGATAATCTGACATACTTCAAAACTTTAAAACTCACTGTCAACAGCAAGTTTTTTTCCAATAAAATCCTTATATGAAGATGTACCATGCCGTGAATTAGCATGTGCAGTTTTCGTAGTAGCCTGTATTAAAACACGCATTTGTAAAATTTCCTTTATGACCGCGAGGATACAACCACGAGAGATTGTTTGTTCCAAGGCCCATTGTGAAATCAAAATTAGCTTAAGAACCATTTATGTCAAGCCAAGAACCCAGATGTGTAAGCAGTTGCCTGCCTGATCAAAGACCTGTGTCATGGCAAGAACCACAAGACTTTTGCTGGCAGCATGACTTATGTCATGACAAGCTCTCTGTATACTGTGGAAAGTACAGTTAAACTACCGAATATACTTATGTCTATCAGAATAATGTTGGAAAAAATGAAAGCCTGCAAGGATGGCGGGAGGTCGGCTCATCCTATGCCAAGGTATAAATTTGAAAATGTTATTGTTTTTTTGTTGACTACCGTAATGGCTGTAACTCTTAGGACATGAAAAAATTATATTTTCTGCATCCAAAGACTTACACGCATGTACAAAATAGACAACATTGTCAGTGTCCCAAAACTTGTAGATAAGAAAAAAACATGTCATGACAAAATTGTCATGTTCGACACAGGCCTAACAGCAGTGATAAGATCTTTCTATAACCACGTCTTTAAACTGTTATAACTGCTAAGATTGTTTTTGTTATTGTTTCTGTTATTATTTTGCATGTGCACATTTCTGATTCCTCCAACATGAAATTAAATAAAGATACTATTCAAAATGTTCGGTTACTTTTCAGCTAACATTCTTTCCAAGATCATTCTACAACCACCCTAGGAAACACATGGGAAAATTTAGTATTAAAGTATTACGGTATTTTCAGACGAAGCCAAAGAAAACTGCACGTTGTTAGCTTGATTAAATTTAGCGCAATGTATTGGAAGAGATTTGTAATGTCCTGCAATGCTTATGATTAGTCCCGACACCCTCTTTTCGTGGCCCTGTGAAGTACCCGGGCGCCTGAAAGTTCATAGCAACCGATAATTTTCGTATGCAAGTTGTGTGATACAAATTAAGGTGCAAAGCAATAAGGCATCACCAATGAATATAGTTTGGTAGAAATATATAAGTAATTACTGTTAGGACAGATATTAATATTTTAGTTGAAATCAGTTCAGGTGGGTACATAACAACGTTGGCGTACATTTAATACAGTCATGTGTAGGTGAGTCTTCAAACGGTTATCATCTTAAAATCATGATTATCCAAGGCTTCTATTGATAATGAACTCTACTGACGTCTTTCATGAAGATAGACTGGATACATAGTACTGGACTAACACACATAATTTAAAGAACCTGACACTGTTAACAATTATTGTTTTGCTACATTAAGAAGATATTTTTTTTTCCTCCAAAAATTTTGTCCGAAGAGCTCCTTTATTGAAACTGTAGCATCATACCTTCATACTAGTCGTTTTCTGTGGATTTATTCAAGAAAGTATAAATACACTTCTGGCCTGAAATATTTACTATCAGCCAGTCTTAATTTAAATTTGAATCATAAAGTCATTTGTATTTGCTTGAAAAAATATAAGAACCTCAAATTCAGGTTAAGATCTGTTATGATTTCAATGAGGTAAAATTCAAATTGGGCAGAGTCTCCAAGTCATGTAAAGTCTATTTGTAATTGCAATAGTGTACACTATCACCCAATTGTTTCTTGTGTGCCAATCGTAATGGATAACCACGCTGTATCCAGCTGAAGGAAAAGGTGTTCAAACAGCCAAAACAGTCTTCTGAATACTCTCCAGAATGGGTTAATATGTCATGTTTGGTATGGCTCTATGGGAATTAATGTTATTTCAACCGTGAAAAATAATTCATGATGGGTTGGGACTTTATTATCGGCTGGAGTATAACTGCTCTTTGAACGAAATCTATGTGTGATTGATCTTTACTGGAATCATCTTCGCTAACCAAGGTTCCGATATGTTAACCCATCTACACCTTGGCGGATCGATTAAATATTTCGGTCCTTCGGGTCTGTGAATTTTATTGCATCCAGCGGCAAGCCACTACATACAGTCAAAATTAGTTTAAAATATGAAGACTGTTCCTATATGATCGACACAATAGGAGCACTCGGCTGTTTTTCACTGCCGATCCATGTTTTCACAAATGCATTCTTTCTCTACAAATATATCTTTAATGGATTCTCTCTGGTACGTAGTCATACTATCGATCTTAAATTTACAAGGTATCTTTTGAAGTCAATTGCCTCCACCATCCTCTGCCGACGTACAATGCACCGATGTTACTCGCTATTGGCATTACATACTAAGGGAGGCAACTCATGAAATCGAACAGATGTCGCTAGGACAAAGCAATGAAATATCTGATCGGTCCGACAAGGTATAGCTAGGTCAACATATTGGAACTTTGGCTAGCGCAGACAGACTGGAATTGAATTCTACAGTATAGCATATCACTTACAGTATCCTTGCGTCTTATTTTCCGTGCAAATCTATCGAAGTCTTTTCTCAGTTGGAGGACATTTTAGTTTTTGGATCGGAACCATAACTTGGATACCTGAGTGTATATATATATATATATATATATATATATATATATATATATATATATATATAACATTAACGAGGCATTAACCTTTTAAAACTTGAACTTTTTGCGCAATATGCAAAGAATGTTTAACATATATGTAAATTTGCTGAATGTATTCTATATTTATAATATTCAGAATAGCAGCAATCAAGTTAGAAATAAATTGACAAACAATTATGATTTTATCTCGTTGATCATCTACCGTTCAGAAGTATAAACTAATATCAGGCGGTATTCAAATCACTATGTCTCACTCTCTCTATATCTCTATATATGTTTGTGCGATGATTTTGATTCATTGACTCTTGTATTAGACCTTACAGACCCTGGTAGAGCTGCTAAGATCATACATATTCAACTATTAAAATTATGAAAACAAACAAGTTTTACATTACGATGAATACGTTAAATGAATTCTGAATTAAATAATTCGATGAGAGAATGATAGATTTCTAGACAAAATCTCAGAAATAACGATATCATTGATAAATTGATAGATTTAACCATGTGATCAGCTGCATTTGAAGATTAATATTGGTCAGACTGACAAAAACATTGTGCAATAATAAACTGCCCTTGATAATGCAACTAAGGAATATACGGATGGCACTCTGCATTTTGATAACGTCAGTATGTGCCGGCAAAAGAATAAACAATAATGAGATACTTAACATCTTCAATCTATTTGTATTTGTTCGTTATTCTTAAGGCAATATAGTTTTAGTCTGACAGAAAGCTGATCATGGGGTTATGATCGATTGATTCTCAGTTAAATCTCTCATCAAATGTTTGAATTACGAATGCAATATTTGGATGATACTGAGCGTGTCATCAACAGAGACACCGGACCACCAATATAACGTCTATTCCAACGCTGATTTACAATTTTTATATTTTGGCGATTTGTCTTTGATTATAGTGAGTCAGTGTTCTAAGCATATTTATCAACCCTGCTAATTAGCCCATTATAAGGAACGGATATAATAATGAACGGTGTTTCACAAGACGTTTTTGAAATTAAAATCTCATGAATGTGTTGTCATTGACTGATTAAAAGAAATTAATTTCTGGCATTCTCTAATTACAAAATTCTTCATTTGACAGCAAATTTGTTTTAATGCCCCGGGGAAGCATCGACCTTAAGCGATACTAACGCTTGGTGTGAGATATGCGATTTTGGACAGCTGTGTGATATTTATTTCTCGATCCTTATGTCTTAGCTGAAGTCGTGCTAGTAATTTACTCTTTATTGGAGTAATATAATCGTAAAATATGATATTGTCGATGGCGTTCGTAGTATGAAAGAAGATCTGTTTATCTTAGTGTCCGATCAGAGTTGAACACATTTAATATTTTCTGGGACAATGCTGTCTTATTTTTACCTATAGGATACAATTTTGGGTTGGATACATTTTTAATGGAGGACAATTGGATGTTCTAGGAGTGGGTCAGTGATAGACATGTATTTACTACCAGATATTAGGATAGTTTATCATCGTGTTTAGTTTAAAAAAGAACTACCATATTGATTTTAAAATGTGTCCCTTCCCAGATAGAATTCATGAAATTTTTAATTTAGTGTTTTTGACACACCGACGAAGAAGCTTCTGACAGACCGATTCCAATTAGCTCGCCGTTTCACACACTCATAAACAGTGACATGTGCGAGTGTTCTCAAACAGCAATCATAGTAGACGAAATAATTTTAATTTATTTCGCAACAGGAAAATTCATGGAATGAGTGGGGCAACTTGTATGACCCTTTCACTGTTAAATGGTTTAGGATCGCCCCATGTTGTCAAACGGGTTGAATTGAAAAGTTGCAAGGATAGATGAGATAGCTTCTTGCTATATTTTTGCAAATTGTTTCAGTTTGAGCCAGTACAAATTAAGTTTTGTAAGCATTGGTCAAAAGTTGTTTGATTGCTGTTTTGAGCTGGATTTACACAAAATATAATTAATTTATGTATTGTTATAGAAGGAATCCTAATCAAATGCCATGAATGTCTTCAGAGATTATTAGCGTCATTCACATGAGGTTCTTGGCAATACGAATCTACCGTTGTAGTTATCTAAAAGACTGAAGTATGGTAAATTGAAACTGATTTGAATCTAGCAAACGGTGTTGTGAAGATGTAGCTTATTTGCATTAGTAGTGATGCATATATGAGGTGCAGTTCCAGCTAACATTGCCTGATGGCGACGATGAATTTTGCCGTTGTTTAGTGTGATGCGCTGAGATGGTGAGTGAATAGTGCTTTTGATGGAGAGATGTTGTCCTGTAGCATGATGTTTGCAAGCCAGTTATCGTGATGGTTATACTGAGCAAACCTGCATGTTTGAATTTTTGTTGGCTTGTTCCTTGAGAAACATTTGCTACAATTTACCTCGAAAGCTGTTCGGTAGCTTCATGGAATAAATAACAGTTTATTATGGTTTTCATCAAGGATGGATTAAGCAATCAGGCTGACGATATTACTTCTCGCTCGGCAATTGCTGAAAAGATTGCTCTCAGTGAAGAAGCTTGAATTATCAGTATTTATTGATGAACACTCGCAATTTTATAATTAGAACTTGCTTTTGTGTTTTCTATTACATATTCTTGATTTCTATCGTTATGTGTTTCATATTGTACATACGAAAAGTGTACCACGCTTTAAATCAAAAGACAATAGTTTAAATGTTACATGGACACTGTGTGCGTATGAGGAGAATAGTTTGAAAATGTAATGGTATTTCCAAAGGTAGTACAGTTTTATGTGCTATATATACCGTCGCTAGATGTTAATATCCTTTCATCTGTTTTCGTTGTCATACATCATTTGCACTCCCCGTTGATCGGGAAACTTCATTTATTTATCACCGTTACCATTTTATCGTTTTACCTTCAACTGGTTGGTTTCCTATCGCTGGTCGATACTAAACCTTTTACCACTTTTAGATGATGAAAGATATAACATTTTATATGGCGCTAAATAGCCTCATAGTGCTGGTGCGCCGTAAAAAATTCAACCAACCAACCAACCAACCAACCAAAGGTAGTAGCTTGTAATTGTTGTTGTTATTATTATTATTATTATTATTATTGGCAGCATCAGAATCGTGTATTTTGTTCCTTGTTTTCTTGCAAAGTTATTGTGGAACTGCTTTTAAATGAAAGAAATTGAGTAACTATTTATGTATCGATGACCATTGCACAAGGGTGACAATAAACATAGGCAATTGTTTGTATGATTCAAACCTACATTTTCGAGGCAAACAAAGTTACAATACATACAAGTTATAAAGCTTACGAAACCGATCTACCCTTATATCAAGTAGCTGAAATGTTAAATCACTTAAGTTACATCGTTCACTTTTGAAACATTTGTCATCATGTGTCTCGATGGCATCTAAGGTTATATTATAATTAAATTAGGTTGCTTAAACCTCAGAATTAATTGTCATCTTGACAATATGGAATGTATTTTGACCTGTGAAATAATGATGACATTGTGATTATTTTGTCTCCTCAAATAAGTTCTTAATTTAATGAAACTGATGTATGGTATCACTATACAGTCATTTTGTTTACAATGTTGTAAACTTACAAAATGCTATCGAAAAGGTAAGGATGACTTAGAAAAGCTAAATGTTTAATGATGTCACATCAATGTTGGCATATATTATGAAACTAATATAAGAATTGGCGGATATATATATATATATATATATATATATATATATATATATATATATATATATATATATATATATATATATATATATATAGCTACGACGTTATTATAAACTAAGTAACATAAAGAAGCAAAACCATTATGTTTTGCAAAACTTAACAAACAATTTAATTGCCAATGTTATAAAATGAATATTTTAGAGTAACTTAAAGTATTATGAATGAAATCCTAAACAATCCTGAAAAGTTCTATTAAAGGCCAAACGAAGGAATAGTATGTGTAAATTTCATATTCCTGAATGTACTGGTCCGCCAGTGTTGCTGATGTGTGAATGTGTCTTTGTTCAAAACGCCTTGGAATAATTCACAATAGTTCCATAATAATATTTTGGTCCAATGAGTACTTTCAACCCCCACTGAATAGTCCAAGCGAATGTTTTTGCCTGTCAAATAATGTATAAATGCAAGATATAATGCATCTGTAGACTGGATGTTACAACAAGAGCACAAGCAATAACAATGAGAAAATTGTCCATCGACAGCTACTTATATACAAGTGAAAGTGTAAAACACGCATAAGCTCCTACTTGTCACGTGAAAAATTGCAAATCTCCAACATCATAAAACAAACCAAACAATCTAACTCATCTAATGGAAATTAACTTAATTCTTCTTAAATACCAACTGACTGAATATCCAATAAGAAAAAGCCCGAAACATGTCAGCATATTTACTAATAATTGTATTATTAGTAACTGTAAATTTGTGCGTAAACATCTATTCACAGATCCTGAACAATTTTATGTTCTTAATGTCTTAAAATGTAACCTATGCACACACGAAATTTCAAATAAAGATAATCACTAAAATTTACAGTGATAAATTAAATTTTAAGACATTATATATATATATATATATATATATATATATATATATATATATATATATATATATATATATATATAACAACCCCGCCATAAGGAAAATAATTTTGTATGCAATAAAGTTTTATTTTTCCATACTAATCAAACACATAAATTATAATAATAATCAAATTACCCAGGAAGATGTATAATGGATGTGCACAAATTATACAAAATATAGCAATATAGAAATCCTTTACGCATTTAATGGGCATCTGCAATGTCCTTTTTTCCTTGGTGTGTTCTTGATGATTTTTTTCTTTCATTTTATTGATGAAAGTAAGGGGGTTGTGCTCACTGAATACAATATTCGGAGCTGGAGCTGAATTAATATACACTTCAAAGTGTTGAAACTCCAAAATTAAAGTGAACCAATCATACTCGATACTGGACTAATTTATCTGGGGCTTTTTTAAATTTCGTTTAGAGTAAAAGCAAACTGGATGATCTACGGCTTTTTATATTCTTCAATTAATACGCCACCAACCCTTACATCTTGCATCAAGACACATTTTAAAATGATTAGTATAAACCTAGAACTGCAGGAACCGGTGCAGAAGAAGAATTAAGTTTGTTCCCATTGGATGGGTTACATCATGTGCGTTGTTACACCTATGCTCTCGTCTAGGCCTTTTCATGTTTATCAAATACGTCCGAAAAGCGGAAAACATGAGAATCAGTGAATTTATTGAGGTATTTACTAAAGTTATAATCTGCCTTCTGTGTCTGGTCAAAATAATTGTTTGACCTTAGAAATAGTTGACAGATTGTAGAACAGTACGTAATATGGAAAATTATTCTACAATATCTGTCTCTTTCCTATCGAAGGAAGATTATCAAATTTGAAGTAATGTTCTACCATTACTTCATACCATTATTGTTTTTGTCTTTGAGCTATTGACCGAAAATATATGCCTCTCACAAAATAATTGTCCATTGTGAAATCCTTTTCTCAACCCAATTCTTAAGTCAGAAAAATATTAACGGAATATCTTAATGCAAACAATGCCAATCGCATCAATAAGTTTAACGTAATGTTCATTTCAAATTCATTCATATATACTGCAAATAAAGTTACATTCACCTTGACCCATACACAGAAAGCATGCAAACTGTTTTCTAAGTTCATCCTGAGATTTTAACATGGATTTTATACATGGATACATATCTGGAATAACATTTAGTATTTGCTACACATACCTATCTACCAACACATATGCGAGTAATTCCACCATGCTAAACGAAAATATTATTTGCAGTCACCATCACATGATAATATGATTGTAAGTTAGACATTGGTTTAGTAAGATCGCGATTTGAATTAAAGAATGTGTGTTGGTTATAGTATTATATCACACTGATGCTTCTCATGCATTCATTTCTAAGTGTCCGCGTTGGTCTGCATTTGTCCGTCTCTGTGTGTCATTCCATCAATAATTAAGGTTTTCTATACTTCACCATTAGAATCAATCCTCGTTCAATCTGTCTTATAACCCTTAGAGCATCCATGATCGATTTTCATAGCGGTCCATCCATGTTTAATTCCCAAACTGAGCCCATACTGTCCTACCCCCATGTGTAATCCCCATAAGCACTATACAGTAATATCCGGTGTGTTTCCCAGAAGTCACATACGGTCCCATACCGTCGCATCTCTATGTTATATTCCATAAGCAGCATATTGTCAACATAACGTGGCAAACAGAGAACAAATTATCCAAACAAGTACGATTTGGTAGAAAAATCATCCGAAATACTTCCCGACTACTACCATCACATTATTTTGGGGTTTTGTTTTGAGATTCATACGTACAAGGTACCCACAATGTTCCTTTTGACAATGTTGACCAAGAACAAATTAAACGTAATGGTAAATAATCGAATAATTCGGTATGAAATTCTTCGCAGTCATGTGTTGTTCAGATTTGGTTTATCTGCTTGTCGGTTGTCCTCTGTTTTAAATGTTCCCTTGTTCTTGTTTTCTTCTGCTAAAATAGTCAAAGCAAAATGATCAAGACAGATTATCAGATCTCTTTCAAGTTGGTGGAACATTTCCAACTGATTTTGTTTCTCTGTGTCCTTCCTGTTTTTCTTACCAGCACTAAACTCTTTTCTGTGTAGCAATTTGTATTTGCCGTGTAAATATTGCTATATGGGCTTCGAAAGAAACGTACAGAATCAGAGCACCAAATAAACTCATAAAGGAATGTATGTCAGAACCTTAAGCGTTATGTGTGTTAGTTATATCAATAATTATTTTGGTGCTTTTCCTAGCTATCTTTTATCGTCTGTTACGAGGTATTTAATACAGTGCCAAAGTGTTTGAATAATATTCATAATCGTAGTCTTTAAAGCAATTAAGGCAATCCAAAATGCTTCATTCTTCATCGCGATATTCGAAACAAATATCATTTATATTTACACAGTAATCTAGAAGTTACAAAATCATAAAGTGTTCAAATTAGATAGATATAATTACCAATGGAAATGAAGCAAACTCTTATTAAAAATAAAGTCAAAGAATACGATATGACCCACTTTGTCCTTTTTCACCTTGCAAGACTACTCTATGTAGGAACAAATATTTCTATAAATAAATTAAGACTCCACTTCTTCGCGAATGCTTGTGACAGTATCCTATCAGGTGTATTTTAAGACTCGGTTAACTGGCGTGTGAAAATGAAGTCTTAATTCACAGCAGATGAGTTAATTGAATTGATGTAGTCATCGAACTCTACAGGACATATGTGAATCGCAAGGATGTAGTCTTCGATCTATACAGAACATGAGTGAATTGGACACAAGTATTCATCAGGTTCATCATTAACTTGGACGCTGTTGAACCTCATTGAATGTTCTAATTTATTTTTGGGAGTAACTACAATTTGCCCAAACTCCGGTGCCTCGCTTCCTTGTACAACATCCACTTCAATGTCAATGATTAATTCTTCTCTTTCATTGCTTACAACTGTGCAGTACCTTACTATGAGATTTCTTTATGTAGGTGTTCATCTCAATCACCTGTATGATAGCTGTTTAACGCATTTCTCTTTGACACTCTTTCCACACGGAAGCTAGAAAATAGTAATGATAATGTTTTGAACAAAGGCGACTTGCACACACACACACACATACACACACACACACACACACACACACACACACACACACATGAGCACGTAACCAAGATTAGGGCTACATATGTCACAGAGCAGCATTAGGGTGACAGAATGATATAAAGTTTTGTTTTGAACAGTAGCACATATTTGCATATGAATTAATGAAAATAAATTATAATTCTTATTATCAAGCTTCAATATTCATGTTTGAAACATAAAAAATCATTTTTAAACGTAAACACACATTTGTCGCCTTAATACTGTGTCGCCTTAATGCCTACACACAACTGTGATAGTCACAACATCTTTATGGCGACAGACTCTTCACACACATATTCTGTCTAGTCCAGCGTTAAGGCGACAGCATTTCTAATGGCCCTATTGCCATACCAAACACAACAGGAAACTAAAATTATATTTTAGGATGATCAGAATCTTAAAAATATGCATTTTAAAACTGTATTACTTATGTGCATCCACATCCTTATGCCGACATAACCTTCACACACATATTGTGTCTAACCCAACATTACGGCGACAGTGTTTCTATGGGCCCTAATGCCATACCAAACAAATCAAAGAAATAAAATTCTATTTGTAAGGTGACCATAATCATAAATATATGCCTTTTAAAACTGTATTACAGCGTCTGCTTATCCATTTGCAAACGTTTGTATGTTTAACTTTTTTAAATTTTATGTTTATGCCCCCCCCCCGCCGAAATATAAGAAAAAGTTTTTATGTGTAAGTGTTAAGTACCCAGGCTGGTTCCTCGAGCTAATGGGGGTTGTTCATCGGACCAAAGACCATTGCCTACGGCAGATTCCCTTTCCCCTGTTGTTGATGTGATTGCCTATGTCCTGTGTTTGCTATATGTATATTTGCTATAGTGTTTGTATGCTATAGATGTTATTTTAAGGACGGCATTATATCATATCATTCCCTTGGTTGTATACTTATTATTGTATTTATTTCTTTTAATAGGAACATTTTCATTTCTGGAGTTCTTTTTGATTCTTTATTGCTTTTAAATTTCATTAAGAATGAGAGACATTTATGTATTCTATCAAAAGGTACAAAATACAAAGAAAACCCTAAACTGTGTCTTTTTGTTTTCATGTTGTAACTTTCTTTCTCATTCTTTTAATATTATTCGAGGGCACTTTGCCTAGCCTGATATAAGGGGCTACACTACCTTTATTTGATAATCGTGCTGCTCCTTATTTTGGGGCATGGTGTTGTGGTGCCTCGATTTTTCCCAAACCTGGAAAAGAGGTCTAAAGAAAAAAGGCCGAAAATCAAAATGAATTTTTAAACAAAAAAATGGGAAAATCTTTTCCCTGTGAGTCTGTATGTTTATTTGTGTGTGTGTTTGTTATTGTGAGGGAAATCATGTCGTTAGTGTTGTGTTCGTGTATCCCTTATTTTTTTGTGCCATGTGCTACGTTTGTCCATGTGCTGCGTCTGAGATTTTCATAAACTACCCCACAGCCCTGTTCATTTCGTGCTATCCACGCTCATTACTTCCTCCGGTACGCAGGTTTCCTGTTCCAAGTCTCAAAGGCCGTATGTATCTATCTAAAAAGGTTGTTAATGTTTTGCTAGATTGATGGGTTTCTATGTTTTTTTTTTTGTAATGTGAGTTTAAATGTTAGATTATGCTAATGAGCGAAAATAAAAAGAACAACTAAGGGAGATACCGTTAAAAAAGGACAAAAATTTCAAAGATTTAAAAATTCCATTCCAGCATCCATGTGTACTTGTGACATGTGAGAGAGGAGCCCAGCCTTCGCACGGGCTGGAACCGTCCCCTAAGTGGGGCGATGAACTGGGACCGATCCCCCACAGTGGTCTTCTACAGGGGTACAGGAAAAATATTATTTTAGTCAAGCAATTATTGTTTAATCCTAACCACATGACCACATGTCAACGTTGTTTTAATAATATAATCAGTTATATTTTGTATCCTTTTTTATCAAATATTCCGTCTAGATATATGAAATTATTTCCTTGTTTGCATATCTGCATTATGAAGTTAATTCTTTCTACTTTGTTATTCTCACATTGAGCTTTTGCATGGTGTTTTGTAAAGTGGTTGCTTTATATCTTGGGCATTTGGGTGTTTCCTTTTCCATGTGGCGTTTGAAAGCCACTTCGCCCGTAAGCCACAAATCGTGTAAAAATTTAAATATCATACTTTAACCTTGTAAGGACTTTAATTCCAGCCCATGTCTTCCACAAAGTTTCCCAGTTAACCCCCCCCCCCCCCGGTGTTTTGTTCTACTTTACAACTGACAGTTTTCGTTGTTTACACCGGTCCATTCAAATGTGCTCTCTCTCTCTCTCTCTCTCTCTCTCTCTCTCTCTCTCTTTGTTCCCAATAATTCCTTTTTCTCTCTATATTTTCAAACTATTTTTTTAAAAATATTTCTATATTTCTGTGGAACTTCTAGTATTTTAGTTAAAACGTTGTTCTCTCTCTCTCTCTCTCTCTCTCTCTCTCTCTCTCTCTCTCTATATATATATATATATATATATATATATATATATATATATATATATATTTAGTTTTCATATATACAGATATAGATATAATCAGGGTGGTTTTAAAAAATGTTAAAGTAAAACCAGCCAGTATGTCTAAAAAGCTCCCCTGGGGCCCGAATGGCCCAGTGGTCTAAAGCGTTCACTGTTGCGGATCACTGCCGTCTCATCTCTGCCTACGTGGGTTTGAGTCTCAGGCTCTGCTAACGTTTGTAGCTTCTCGTGGGTCGGTGGTTCTTCCCTGGGTTTTCCAGGGTTCTTCCTCCACCCTTAATACTAGCCGCCATGTATAGCCTATCTTGTGCAGAAAAATGGCGTTAAACCCTACAACAACAACAACAACAACAGCAAAGCTCCCCATGCTAATGTCGGATTTTATTTTATTTTTATTACAAATCTGTTGAAAATATTAGCTACCTTAACATATAATTGGATTGGGAAGACTTAATCACCCCTTAGTATTCGTCCTATCTAATGTTTCCTTGGGCATATAGTGCGTTTTGCTGTTCAATATGTAATTTACAATTTGTTTGTCTAATTCATTCAGTTTTTTTCCAGGTCAACGGATGTTAGGATATAATTCGTATTGCTATAGGCATACATGTATGTCTTTGCCGCATTATGCACAGTGGCGCAAGAATCCAGATATCTATATTCTCTTTTATTTTTGATATTATGTATTTGCAGTTGTCAATTTTTGCTTTATGGCCAAAGGTCACTCCTAAGGCCTTGACCTTATCTTTCATTTGTTGAGGTGGTAGTCCCGGGTGAATCCCCCCTCTAGTTTCCTATCTTTAAAATTTCTGTTTTGTCGTGGTTGATCTTGGAGTCTGAAGCTTTTCCGAAAGTTTCAAATTCGTTTTGCAGGTGCTTGAAGATTTTGCATCCTTTATAAAGTTTGGGCAATCATCTTCGTGTTGGAGAGTCTTTAACTCATGTTTCAGGTATGGATCGCGTATACCTTTTTTTCGAGTTGTTTCTTATTTTGTGACTCAAGATTTCAATTGATATTACGTATAATGAGATGGACAGTAGGCGTCCCTGCCTCACTGACCTTTGAATTTCACATTCTCCCGTGATTGCTGTTTACCTGTACTCTCGATTTTATTCCAGTGTAAAGATTTCGGCCCATTTCTGAATTTTTTTTTCCGCAGCCTAATTTTTTTAGTACCTGTTGTATGTAGTTGTGTTCTAATCTGCCGAAGCTTTTTCTTGGTCAGAGTATCATAGCATCCTCTTGACCAGATTGGTTTATATAGACTATCACGGTTTGTATTTTTAAAATATTAGTCTGAATATCCCTACCTTTTTCATCAAAACTTAAGTTTTCATTAATTATTTGCCTCACACAATTCTTTTTTTTGTATTTGATAAAAAAATACTCAATATTTTATAATCGACATTTAGAAGAGAGATAGTCCTCCAGTTGTTAAGGTCTTCTCTATCTCCCTTCCCCTTGTATAATATGGTGATCATTCCCTCCGTCACGGATTTAGAAATTTTTCTCTTTCTTAAAAATATGTTATTATCTAGCGATTATAAACTCGCCGTTAATTCTTTTTGGAATTTCTGATAGAATTCCGTGGTGGGCCCATCCATCCCTGGTGAATTTCCTTTCGCCAGGGATGAAATTGTTTTTTTTTTTCCTCATTTGAGATGAAATCATCACACGTCTTTGCGTTTTGATGACATCACCTCACATTCTACCTCTTGCAAGTATTCACTTATTATCTTGTTTTCTATTTTATAATAAGTATGTACATCTTGATAGTATTTTTATATGCACTTCAACATATCATCTTTTTGTGTATAAATATTATTTCCATCCCTTATACTTTCCAGATTCTACTCTTTCCCCTCCCTTCCTCAGTTCTTCCCTATATAACCCCTTTGCCTTTTTCTAAAGTATTATACATTTCCCCGCTCTTATTTCCCTCCATCTTTTTGCTTCCTCTAAAATTTCATTTAGAAGTTTCTGTGCTATTTCTTTTTCTTCATCTATCTATGTCAAGTTTAAATATCTTTTAAGTTCTTGTTTCTCATTCTATATTTTCTCTCCCTTCTTATTTTACAATAATTTAGAGTTTTCGTTTTAATTTTCCATTTGAAGATATCCCATTCACATTCAATATCTTAGTTGCCTTTCTCTATAGAACCACTCAATCTTTCTGTTATAATTTCTTCATATTCCTTTTCCCCTAATATTTTATTAATTAATTTCCATTGCCCCGCCTCACCCCACGTTTTCCTTTTCTCCATTATTATTTCTGTATTAACAATTTTATGGTCTGATATTTTCCACTGTTATTCTAAAATCTTTTATGCACCCCAATCCTACTGGCTTGGTCTATACCATATTGATATGTAAATTCTTTCCTTAACAAGCTTAATCTTCTATATGCATAAAATATTTTTTTTTGTTTTTTAAATCTTTCATATTTATTGTTTGGTGTCAAATATGTTTTCCCATCTACATCGTCTTCCGCCCAGTTAAAATCCCCTCCCATTATAACATTCTCTATTGTAATGTCCTGTAAATATGTGCTTAGGTTTTCTATAGAAAAAATCTTTTCTTAATTCTTTGTGCAGGAAAGTAAACGACGAAATGCCAGTCTTTAATTTTTATATGGATTAAACGTACTTTAAAAAATCCCCTACATGTAGTTGCTCTCATGATATATCTTTATTGTTTCGAATTATTGTTGCTACCCTACCCCTAATATCTTCTTGATTATCACTAGTGATTAAAATTGCATTAATTTTTTCCTCCAGTTTTGCTTTAAATTCCGTTGTCATATTATTGTGAGTTTCTTGTATCATTATTATTTCAAAGTCCTTATTTTCCTCTAGTAATTTCCCTATTTTTTCTTCGTTAACCCCATTTATATTAATGGTCGCAATCCGGAAGTTTGTTCCTCCATTTTTACTCTCAATTTAGTGTGTCTGCCGGTTATGTCTTGTTTATTTTTTTAAATTTATTTCTTATTTTATTAATTCAAATTACAATTGTTAGCACACTAGTTATTAAATTGTTATATTTGACTCTGGCCACTTTCGGTCAGAGCATATGTTTGAGATGTTTGATTCGTCAGTCTCCATGTTTATTTTCTCCATTGTATCCATCACTAATTTTCCTGATTCTGCTGATCTTTCGGACTTATTGTTGCTTTATTCCATGTCCATTTCCGAAACGTTGACTGTTTTTTCCCCAGTCTATTGTCTTAATTAATTTAGCGTCGCTTGAGTCCGTCAGATTTTCATCCTGTCCGTCTGTTTAATCCGTTTGCGTTTGCTTTCCGTCAGTCTCCCAACTCTTCTTTTCCTTTTATTTTCTTTTTATAACTTAGAATGGCGCTTTTTTAAATGGGGAATCACTGTTTTGGGATTTTTCTTTCTGCGGTGGGGATGGGCGTCCAATTGCATGGATTCTCCAAAGTTCAACATTTTCTATTTATTCTCTTTTTCTGCGGGAATGGATGTCAGTGGTTTGAGACCTATCTTTATGACTCCTTCTTCCTCTGGGATGTCCTCTGTGGACGTCTCCCACACTTCGTCACCTTCTGAGGAAAAGCTCCCTTCCTCCACCACCAGTTTCTGCAATAAATAATATTTATTGTTGGCTAATGTGTTTTTGCCTTGTTCGAATGTGTCAACTCGGGTTTTCTCGGCTCTTTCGTTGGGGGGGGGGGGGAATTTTTCTTTTAAAATAATCGCACTCTAATTCTCTGCAGGAACTGGAGTCTTTCTCCACCTCATCTGAGATTGCGGATGTGTCTATGCTGGGAACTTGAATGTTATAAGTCTACCCACCATGAGGGATGGTTGGGCTAGCTACTTCGACTGTAGATGTTTCTATGGTACTTATTGGTGGGGCCTGTGTAGCACTTTTCTGACTGCCCAGTGCTTTTCCTCGTATCTTGTTGTTTGTTTACTTGGATATTTATGCACTGTGCTATCAATTAGTCTATTTCTGCGTTTGTAAGCACCATCGCCCATTCTATTTTTACTTCTCCCTCAACTCCTTCTACCACATATGAAGTTATTAAGTTATTACATATTTGATTAGCGTTAAGTACTCTGGGCTGGGGGATTTCTGCATTCTTTTGGGCCATGCCCCGTCTGCTTTGACCTGGGGCACAGCCGGTCGTTCTTGTAGCCCCTGTACCTGGTTTTTAAGAGAAATTCCATCACACATAAAAATGGGAATCTTGGCTACATCCCCTTTTACTAGAGTAAGTACTCCTATACCAGTCTTAACAGTCTGATAACACACTGTTGCCATCCGGCTCTTTCTGACCTTGATCTTCAGCTTTTTCTAATTTATTTTCTATCTCTCCATTTTAAATTTCCAAGAGGATGCCTGATACGTAGATATCTGTTACCTTGGCCTCAGCCTCTCGGACTATCGGAAGGGCTTCAGATATATTGGCCAATTGGCCTTTCACTTCTAGTTCTGAAACGTTTAAATGGGTTCATCGTACATTTTGGGGTATATAATGAACGTATTCTTATGTGTGCAGGTGGTTAGTAAAGGGTCGTTACCAATTAATAGCAGTGGGCTTGCGGGAAGTTTGTCTAGTTCTCGCCATTGCTAAAATATTTTAACACTTTCCTCCTCGAGAATTAATGTCACAGGCAGCCATGCAGAAGGAATACAGAAGCTGTAATATCATTTCCAAGCCATAGTAAATTATTTAACTCCTAAAATGGTGTGGTAATATTAATTGTTTTTTGGACCCATTAGTAGATGAAATTAATCCCTCCTACATGGAGATCAGTACCCACCAATGCCTGATATCCAAGTTACTGAAGAATGTGTATACAGCTTGTTGCGGAAAATTAACCCACAGAAGGCCACAGGACCATGTATGATTCCAGCAAGGATCCTGAAAGATCTAGCAGAAGAGTGTGTACCATACTTGAGTTATATTTACCAGAGGTACCACTCAACAGGTTATGTCCCTGATGTGTGGAAAACAGCAAACGTTACATCTATCTTTAAAAATGAAGAAAGATTCAAGGCCAGTAATTATAGACCTTTCGCCCTTACATGTATCTGCTGCACAACGCTTGAACACATCATAGTCTGCAACATGATGCAACATCTAGATCACTTCAACATTCCAAGAGACTGCCAGCATGGTTTCTGTGCCAGACGTAGCTGTGAAACACAGCTCATAACCCTAGTGGATGAGCTCGTCAAATCCTTTAAGACACAGGGAAGCAGTATGACCTTGCTATCCTTGACTTCAGTAAGGCTTTCGATTGTGTCCCCCATGAAAGATTCCTCAGTAAGTTGGACCACTGTGGCATCAGGAGTAATACCCAGAAATGGATCAGAGGATTCCTGACAGACAGATCGCAGAGAGTTATAGTAGATGGAGCAACATCAGACCCAGAACCGGTTGTTACTGGGGTACCTCAAGGAAGCGTCTTGGGTCCCATCCTCTTCCCGGTGTTCATCAACTATCTACCTGCGAGTGTCAACTCCAACACAAGACGTTTTGCAGATGAGTGTATAGTCTACTGGGAAATAAATGCCTCCGAGGACTGTGAGATACTTCAAGAAGACCTGAGCCAACTGGCCCTCTGGGAAAGAACTTGGGGTATGTCGTTTCACTAAGAAAAATACAGCATCCTAAGAGTTTACAGGAAGAAATTACCAATCTTGACTGAAAATACTCTTAAGGGGCACAAGTTAGCCAATGAGCAGACAACAAAATATCTCGGGGTTGAATTGTCCAGAGACCTCTTTTGGGAAAGGCACATAGACAAGATAGTGAAGAAAGGGAACTTTGGTTTACTCTGTCGCAAACTCCAAATCAACAATGAAGAAGTAATGGCGCACCATATTTCAATCTGGTTCAACCAGGTCTTGAGCACTGCTCAGCTGTGTGGAACTCACACAATAAAGACCTAATAAATAAGATAGACATGGTTCAGAGATGCTAGGTTCACCACAAATAAATATAACACTAGCAATGTCAATGCAGTGTAAAACCATCTCCAGTGGGAATCACTCAAATCCAGGTGAACCAAGGCCCAGCTGACCATGTTGTACAAAATTGCGAACAACCAGTGGACAAATACCTGACCCTGGCATATAGCTAAAATAGGGCAAGCCAAAGGCAGAATCGACAAATTGTTTCAAGTTCAGCTTCTTCCCATGTTCAATAGGGACTTGGAACAAATTACCAGCAATAATTGCAGAAGCTCCTGACTTGGTATCTCACAAGCAGGAGCTTTCCAAAATCACATTTTAATGAACTAGTCAGCTACAAGTAAGACCTAGTGATTCTCAGGGCTATGCTGGTTGAGGTTCCTTATCGCCACTACGGTAACCAGATTGGTCAGAGTATGAAGGGACGAAAACATACACCGACACTCCGTTACTCATTTCTGCTTCACCAATCATTACTCTTCTGACTGTCCTATCACTTCTGTCTTTGCTTTATCGTTGACCACACACCACCCGTTGCTTAATAGTCAAGTGTGACTGCGTCAACGTATTTATAGATATAGTGATGTGGTTCCAGAGCGTGCTGCTGGAGTGACTATGACTCAGCTTTTTCTTTTTCTTTCATTGTTTAAGACCAAGCTTTTATGCCTAATCTTCTTTTTTCTGCTTCTTTAAGTTTACAATTCGTTTCTTCCTCTTTTTCTTCCCTTTTCTGTTTTACAATTGCAGCATGTTCCTTTACAAATTTCAAATTTAGTAATATCTTCCTCAGATTTGATCTGCCTGGTATTAGTAGTGACGCGATATACATCTTTAACCTAATCGGCACCTTTCAAAGTTTTAATATATTTGGGTTTTATATATTGATCTCTACCACCATATCCAAACGCAGCAATATCAAATATTTGGCCTTTATCCCTGATAGCAGCAATACCTTCCTCAGTAAATTTATCAATTATGTTAGTTCTAACTTTTGGTGGTGATTGAAGATAGGTTGCTGAGGTGGTTGAAGTGGTGGTGGTGGTGGCTGAAGCAGTTTATGGGGCGGTGCAGCAGGTTGAATATGACCAGAAATATCCACTGGTAATGTTTTAAGAGGTTTTTTTTTTGTTGTCTCAGTTGCTGTAACTATTGTTTTGGTTGGTTCGACAATTGGTTTCAATAACTGTTCTGTACCTTCTGTAAATTCCACTTGAGCTTCCTGATGTTGTTTTAACTCTTGTTTGACAGACTCATGTACTGGAAGGTATTTCTTAATTGCCTCTAGTTGTTGGGGAGCTTATTTAGCCGTACGATATTCCATAGTAAGTGCAGAATCACCCATGATTACCATTACAACAACTATTTATTTACTCATCACCAGTCAGCGGATATACAAGATTTCAGTATATATTGTAATGTACCATATTTTTTAACCTACTAACCAGCGCTAGAACCCTGTGCGAGGAAATGCTTCACATTCCGCTAACATGGAAATTCCCAGTGACATCTTGAGTTGAATGATCTACTACACTGCTAAAAATGTATTTTATGTATACATGGCTACATTGAAACATACACCTGTCCACACGCAGTTTGTGTTTAAAAAACTTTTAAAATCCTCAATTAGTTCAATAACAGCACATCTGTAATTTTTTTATTTAAAGTTTTATCAGCTGAGCAGGCCCATGGATAATATTATAACTAATTATAGTATTTATTGCACACCACATACAGCACTAACAAGCCTATGTTTAAACTGACTGACTACCAGTTATAATTGCCCTGTTAAGCAGACATGTACACATGACACAACAGGCGTGATTTGTGTTTTATATCCTTGGATACTGATAGTACACGGTGAAAAATTATAAATTCTCTATCAGTTTAGTCTTACACTGATAGCAAAACACTGTGAGGAATTATAAATTTTCGGTCAGTCGGTCAATTTAGTATTACACTAATAGTACAATACTGTGAGAAATTATAAATTCACAGCCTGTCTCCTTAGTCTTATGTAAGCGTGTGGATATTGAAACACTGAAAAATTGTAAACAACACCGCTGGTATGCTTTATATATGTATTCCAAAAAATATAATCTTCAGTGATGTGATAATGAAGAGGTTAAGGCGGATGACACTATTCATTCCATGGTCGTCTTGTGAAACTTCGTTCGGGTTCGAATCCATGCGACGGACAATACTTGTCAGCATTTGTGTAAAAACATTATTATAATTGGATGGGGACAGCTGCAATCGGCTGAGATGTTGAAATAGAAATCAACTGGTAATTGTAACGAATACAACTTGACCCAGGTGAACTTGCCTGCCCTATCCAACCCACTAAGAGTGTTCGTTTTGCACCCATTGATTCACCTTGGGGCGTGTGCCTGATTACAAATCAACAATTTTAACAATAAATAAATATTAATAAATAATTACCGGTGAAATAGTATATGAAATATTCAGCTGGTTTTGGTCATCTCCTTTTGCTAATTAATTAAATAAATTTATGTTTTTCTTTTTTTGCACCATGAGACCACATCTGGGTCTTAATTCTTGTCATGCTTCAGTGATACAGTTGGCCCGTGTTGATTTCAAAACACAGTCTTACATACATGGCCCGGATCGGCTTTTGGTAATTAAGAAATCAATATTTTCTTTAAGGCCCCGATGCCATTAACGGACCTTTAAAAACACATAAGCAGAATCGTATTAACCATCGTGGAATTTCTTTACCTAAAAGATATCACCAAGGATTGATTACGGGGTCAATACATGGCTCTGATCGGCATTTCTGATACAGGTATGAGCCCCTCCACACCCCATTTCGTAGAAAGCTTGATTTTCAAAATAATCGCTCCACCCCAACTAGGTCTGTTCACCCTGCCCCCCTGCTGCTACACATATAGTTAAAATTGAACAAGTGTGTATATTCAGCCTTGTAACTGGGTCATTACATGATTTGCAAATTCAGAATTTGCTCATTTTTTTTTTAAAAATGACTGTCAACTGGAATTTAATGGTCTAAACCTAAAGGTTCATAAGTTGATTCAGATTTCTTTGAATAAAGTAAAAGTATAAACATATTGAAAAATAAGTCAATCAACCTTCCTAAATGTACAGAATAGACAAGACATTTTTTTTTAATGGACTTTAAGATCACTAGATTCTTGAAATAGCATCTGATTGTAAATCACGCATGACATGTCAGTCTTTCTGTGGATGGTCATCATCCACTGACTGTTCAAATTTCAATCAGTTAAACTTCTCTTGTTATTAACTGGATCATAATTTGAGCTACATGTATTATATGCAACGCACCAAATCATTCGTGTGATTGAAACGCACCTTTGTGAAGCTGAAATACACATCTACTGGTGCTAACATTTTAAAACAGTGTTTACAATGGTAACTGCTTTGATTTCTGCTGAACATCCACTGAAGCCAAGTCTTTATTAGGGAAAGTCCGTTTAAGTTTCTAATGGGGGAAGGGGAGGAATACTAGAAAAACTATTGTCTTATTCTGATTTGTGGTATAAAAAGGACACTATGCCATTCCTTTCTCTACTTGAAACAACTTATTGTGTGATGAATGAAATAAAACAAAAAAATACCAGTCAGAAATAATAATTTAGCTCCTTACAATTAAAAAGCAAGTCCCATACAGTACATGTGCATTCAAAATTGAACTAGTTGGTAGTTGTTTACATGTATCGTCAATCTTGTAACGGGGCCATTACTGCTAAAGGACTAAACATTTGGTTTAGATTTAAGCGTAAATTCAGTTTTTTAAATATTTTTTGTTGTTTGTGTTTTTAAACAAGCTGCTGCTATCTGGAATTTAATTTTCCATACCTCAGAGAATTACTTTTCACATTTAAACAGTAGGATAAATTTACACTGTTCAAGAGAGGTTCAACAAGGTGGGCCTCTCGTCAAGTCGGCATGAAAGTTTCCTAAATGTACAAAATACACAAGACTTTTCAAATTAATTTCTATTGTCCATATGTATGATCAAATTAGGATCACTGATTGGTGAAATGGTACTTGATTGTTAATCCCTCATGACGAATCAATCTTTCCATGGGTGATCTTCATTGATCGGCTGTTCAAATGTCAATCAGTAATACTGATCAGCTGCTACACAGTGGAGATGCCATTGGCAATCCAGCCAAAGCCCTGTGGTGATTTGTTAGTATCTTATTGCTCCGTTGCAGAGTGAAAAGTGCAGGGATTAAGTCCTCCACAGCGTTGTGTGTGGGTTCCTAAAATAAATGTGTGCTGTACTGCACATAATTAGTCAGGGCAGCACACTGCAACTAACAATAGTTCGCTGCCAATTTGAGTGCCATAATAACAGTCTCATTAGCACATTGCAACTAACACTCGATTGCTGACAACTGGTATTGATGCCTAGTTGTGGATGTTACATAATTATGGTCAGGTTAAAAAATATGACTACTAGCCAGTATGAACAAGATTCATTATCACCACTGTTTGCAGATAATTAGTTAAAATGACCTACTGGTAGCATAAAGTTGCAAAGCTTTTCAAGTGATCTCCTTTTCCCAAAAGTATATGGAAAAGCAATGTATAGTGTGCAGCCAAGTATTTTTTACTTAGCTGTATTACTGTTCACGGAGATAAAGGATGATCTTACTTTGATTTTACATCCATTTGATTGGCCATATTAAGAAAAAGTCTTTCAACTGCCAAACTATGCTCAGTGTCAGCTGAAATATGAACAATTAGTTTATCACATGATAAAATCTTGTGCTCTGATTGGCTAACTAGTAGGATCTAATTAAGGATATTATGCATTTCCCCATGGATGAGATGTTTAACTTCATTACTAAAATTAACTTAACCATAATTACTGCAACATGCCAGTATGACATAATGTTACAAGGTGGGATGATGAGATTTGACATCTCCACACTTCTTATTGTTTTTGGTTATCATTATCTAGGAGATGATCGACCACGGTGTTATTGCCCAGACTGAGTAAATTATAATACAAAATATGAAATGAATGGATGGAATGACAGAAATCTGAGCAGAGATATAGAATAGAACATGAACCCCCATATGTAAGATAAAACATTTTAATCAATTACATAAACATAAATGAAATTGAACATGACATTTGAAAGATTCACTTTCTCTTAGAAACAGAGTTACAAAATTTATGTGAAATTTAATTAGCCATTCCGTTATACTGATAGAAACATTTCATCATATAATCAACTGACTGATCAAACTCAAACTGCCAGCATGTTGCCATCACCTGGTTGCTTCCGGTCTTTTCCCAAATCACTGCTGTTTAAAGGTTGACATTGCGGTATTTCTTTACTTCTCTCCCTCTTCCTCTAACCATTTTGGGTTATCAACTTGTTAGTTACAGACTGTCTTCTTTTATAGGGGCCCCGAGTGGTCTAAAGCGCTCTCAGTTATAGATCACTGCCATCTCACCTCTGTCTGCGTGGGTTCGAGTCTCAGATTCGGCCAATGTGGATATGTGAGAAAGCTTGCCAGTAGCTTCTCGTGGGTCGGTGGTTCATTTCGGGGGACTTTCCTGGTTCTTCCTCCACCATTAATACTGGCCGCCATGTATAGCCTATCGTGTGCTGAAAAATGGCGTTAAATCTCACAACAACAACTGTCTTCTTTTCCCATTGTGTCATATAGGTATGGAGCTATTTTTTCCTTCAAATAAAAATATAATACCCGACCTTGGGTTCGATCCCCAGCCGAGTCATACCAAAGAGTTACACAAATGGTACTAACAGCTGCCTCGCTTGGCACTCAGCATTAAGAGGTTAGTGTTAGGACTGGTCGGCCAGGTGTCAGGATAATGTGACTGGGTGGGACATCATGCTACATGTCTGCAGCATGATGCCCCACTGCTCGACATCACTATAAGCTGCCACACTGCAGACATCGTAGCGATATGACTGAAAAATTGTTAAAGCTACGTTAAAAATCCAAATCACATCACATCACATAATACCCGACGTAAACACAAGTCAGCGTTTTTTTTTTCTTCTCCTGGATCGCACAATATTCCCATTCTTTTTATGTCAGATATCATTTATCATAATTCAACTGAACTAAGCTATCATTATTTAGCAAACAATTCACATTCACAAGCCAATTACAGTACTATAAATTAATCTCATTTTGAGCTGATACTCAGATTCCTCTGGAACATGACTTAATTAGGCCTCTTGCTAACTATTACTGTACCCCTGTAGGATGTAAATCACTAGCTGACGATATCGGTTAACATTTGCCCCTAATACTAACACCATTGGTTCTTGATTGAAAAGAATTAACTGCTTAATTACTAAGTTAATTAATGGATTTCACTCCTTGACCAAAATAAGTTACTTTGCTAATTAGTAATTCATTGACAAAGACATATCAAGATCAATTCATACATATGACACATCATTTCAGACAGATAATTTGCTTTTCACAATTCTGATCAGAAGAAATGCATGAAATTCCCACAATTCATGATTTCTGTTACAATTAGAAAACCACTAAATCTGAACTCATCCATACCAACTAAATGTTGTATGGCATTCTTACAACATTGGAATCATATAACATTCCAGACCACTAATGCACAATTATTGTCTGAACTCAAGAACAAATGTTACGTATGAAGTTAAAATGAATAAATGCAACAAATAATTAAAAATTTACATTAATGAACATGCTGTATGCAATTTAGACAATACCTTTATGCCTTCTCTAGCACTTGCTCACTTATCATCAGAGAATTCCCTCTGTCCTTCTCTGGTTCTGAGTATCTCCAATTTCCTTGGATAACCTATTTAACGAGAGATATTACTTATAAATTCTCCTCAGAGTTAAATTCTGGCTTTCCTCAGAACTCAGACTGCCTAATTTCACGAGAGGAATTTCTTAAAACCTTGAATTCCGCCTGTGACCACACACCCTCATTCACCTCAGCCAATCAAGATTACTTCTCTAACTGCCAAAAAATATTAACACTTCCATTGAAGTCAGAATAATTATCTCTAGACTACTTGTATTGACAACTATTCAGAAAATATCATTCTATCACACCTGTTTCAAATGGCCCAAGACTTCCTAAATTTTTGCTCTGGTTTATCTTAGCTCTTGTCATTTTCCACTTCTTGACCTTATGTTAACATTGCTCTCTATCTGTCTCTAACTGTTAACCTAGTAGGTCCTAATTAAAATCCACTCATGCTTACAAACAAGAGAGTTTAACCATCACTAGCTACCAAATTTGCTGTCATGCTAGCCCATACGTCAGTCTTAATGTTTATCTGTCACGTTGACCACGACAAAATGTACTGTGAAGTTATCTCTGCAAAATTTTGCACCATCACATATAATGTCACATGAAATTGCATGACATACTAAATCAATTATTGCCTTCACCATCAGCAACAGTACTCAAAGAATATTGTCTAGTGGTACAAAAATATGCAATTTTTATAGTAGATGTAAGTGAGAAAATGACTAAGACCATGGTACTTTTAACTGTATCACACACACACACACACATTACATTGTTATGCATGTTGTTGTTGTAGGGTTTAACGCTATTTTTCAGCACAAGACAGGCTATACATGGTGGCAGTATAATTGGTGGAGGAAGAACCCTGGAAAACCCTGGGAAGAACCACTGACCCACGAGAAGCTACTGGCAAGCTTTCTCACGTACCCACACAATTCAAGCCTGAGACTCAAACTTACGCAGACAGAGGTGAGATGGCAGTGATCTGGAACGACGAGCGCTTTAGACCACTTGGCCACTCTGGGCCCCTGTTATGCATGTAACATTTCCTATATGTTTACGCAGTCATATAATTAGACTTCATGACATTACAAATGGCATAATCATAACATGCAAAGGTAAGGTGTAATGAATAAAGCATAAAAATATATTTGGACATAATTTCATGACACATCGGCAATTTGATCCAAAAATAATAAAATCCTGCATTTGTACTCAAAGTAAATTTATGAACATGTTAAATAATTTCAATCTTTTGCCTTCCAAGGCTCACTGATGAGAGCAATTATCAAACTCATTTCACAAATTTCATTTGAAATTAGCACGTATTATGATCTTTGATTTAATACTTTCTGACAGAGAAAATTTTGTTCTTCTAATGATTTTGTAGTAATCTTTTATTTTTTTCTAATCCAGTTTACATTGCAGCTCTTGGCCAGCTGTTGATTTGAAGTAAAGAATACATATACCTGCTTTGTGCCTGAAATACAAAACTGGTGTGCAATTCAACACTCTTGTAATCAAAATTTATATTAAAACTACTATATCAAAACATGAGGTCCCCCCCTCTCTCTCTCTCTCTCTCTCTCTCTCTCTCTCTCTCTCTATATATATATATATATATATATACACACCCACACACACACATGCAGAATTCACTCTGCAGCTAGATCCACAATGAATATGATCAATGTTTTCTCTCTGTGAACAAAGCATAATGGTATAGTGATTTTGAGTTTAATGTAAAACACACCAATTACAATCATGTAGTTCTTATATGCCATCTCTTATAACCTATTTTAGACCTTCAAGATGTCGAGAATATGATGTGTATGTGAATAGAAACAACAGGAGTTTAATGTGATTGTTATATTTAAGTTTTGATAGAAACTGTCCCTGTCTTAACTTTTACATGAAGTAATTACTACTGCCAAATTATCATTAAAAGCACTTTTAAATCTCATTATTACAGTAATTAGTACTGATGAACAAATTTGCAAATAGATTGCCAATAACTTTTAAATTTCATTTCATTCATTGAATGTAGCAAGTATATATTGAAAAATACTGCAAATTCAATTTGACCATGGAAAAAAACATGATAACTAGGCAAAAGCCTTGGAACGTTGTCTAAAGTTTGCTTTTAGTAAATTTCTAATGTTCAAAAAGAAGTATCAGAAGGATAAGCAATCTTAATGCCTTCAAGGAAATTAATGTTGCAATTGTTTGCATTTCAGTATACATGGACTACGTGATATCACATCTGTCTTTGTTATTATGTGCATGTACTGCTATACATAAACAGATATGCTGCCAGGATTTTATCTAAATTGGGAGCTCCTCTAGTGTCACAAAAAGGGGGGTGGGGAACTGGCATGCCAACTTCAAAAATCTTTATCATCACCATTGTAATGTCAGCCAGTATTTGACAAACAAAATCATCATGTGAAGATGCATCATGTTGGCAATCAGCCATTTGGGGTTTTCTAGGGAGCCAGTATTTCAAACAGTGTATGCAAAAGTTCTTCATGCAAGGACTGAACACGACACAATACTTGTTCCAGAACCCAATCTGCCAATCAAATTTAGTTTAATAACCATTGATGTCAAGCCTAAGAACCTTGAACTGTAAACAGTGAAAAAAGATGTATGTGAACAAGTACATTATGCATTAAAACTTATATAATACAAATTTTATAGTGTGCAGATTAAAGTTTCATATGCATGACTTTAAACTGCTGGAGTTCTCACATACCACTGCTCTCCAAGTGTGGATCTTTGTAAAAGGTTTGTGTTATTTGCACATTCCTACACACTGTAAGCCATAAAATGGGAGGCTGACAATTCTGGATAAATAAACCGAATACCAAATTTTGATGAAATCCAGAAATAATTAATGTAGTCCTTGTGACAAAAATAAACAATGCTCACAATCAAACGAAAAGGTTGTATCAGTTCTAGCTAGATATCAAACCTGCTTGAAATCCAGTACATGAATTGTTGTTTTGAAATAAAAGTGGGATGGACAAATGTGCATAAAGGAGGGATTGGATTTAATATCCACTCATCCCTCTTTTCTGTGAAAGGAAGGGAACATATAGCATATTAATGGTACAGATATGTAGAGAAAGTAAGCATGCAAAGAATGCTGATAAGCAAGGAAAATAAGTTCATTATATGCAATGAAAATATGAAAGATGTTAATAATTACGCTAATAAAGAGTCTGTATTAGGGTCTGAAATATCTGCTCCTTGATGGTATCAATATTAAGCACGGCTTGTGGACTTTGTAATAATTTTAGCAGAAAATTTCCCCCATTAAATATTAAACTGTATAGAAAATTGCACTTCACAGCTGAAGCTTATCATTTCTTTTAACTGCTCATAATTATTGATGCAGAATACAAACCTTCTTTTTTATTTTTATTATGAACAAGAAAAATATACTGAAATTGTTTATCATAGATACATTATATGATATACTTGGTTAACTATTTTGACTTGATCACCCTTACCTATTGTTTTATTTAGCCCCTTTTGGTAGCATATGATGTTAAAGTATTTTGGACCCTGTCATTTACAAGCATTAGTACAATAAGCAGTAAATTTTTAAGTGTGAGTGAATGAACTTGCAATATATGCTTACCGACCTCAGAGTCACGCTTTATTAACATTCTATGCACATAATGATTGCTTACAGCACACAAGCTGAAAATACAATGATGAGGAAAAACAAAGCATAGTGTCAGAGAAATAAACACACTTTTTAATATACTCATCTTTTTTAATAATAATAATAATAATAATAATAATAATAA
>JAECUM010061583.1:0-25000 GCA_016617855.1 Megalonaias nervosa
TATTATCAGAATCTGAATAAAAAAATAGATATTATTGTATTATAAGCAAATAAAATGTATAGTTCGACTCTGTCAATTTTGCCAGGGATTTTGTTTAGCCATTACCACATTGACTCCGTCCTTGACAGAGTCAAGGGGTCCACCACCTTCATTATCACTATCATTTTCACAATGCTCCCTCAACTGTTTTATACGAAAGTTCACAATCTTTTTCTGTTCGTATTCGTGAGATAATTCTAACTTAATTTTGTCAATAGCGTGTGAGAGAGGTACAAACAGCTTCACTTGATTATCTGTAACTGTTGCCAGCGACTATAACATTGCCTGCTGGATAAACGTCATGAATTTATAATCAGATGGCAAAGTATATATATTCTCTAATTTCCTTTGTTCTAATGATTCAAAATCACACAGAATTTTTTCAGGATTATGATTATGAGATATATTTATACCGTTATGTTGTAATTTTTTAATCGCAGAAATAATAACATTAATATTTTCAGAATTCATTATATTATAAATGTTTGTTTAAAATAAAAATAAAATCAGAATAATATTAATAAAATAAAAGTAATAGTCCTTAGAAAGGACTGTTTTTGTAGACGGCACAACACATAGTAGCGTATTTACAGCAAGCATATTTACAGCAATTATATACATAATCTTAATTATACAGCAATTATATACAAGGTTTTTTATAGACGGCACAGTTACATATAATCTTAATTAAGGACGGCACAAAACACAGAATCTTAATTACAGTAGCGTATTTACAGCAAGCATATTTACAGCAATTATATTTGCAGTAACGTATTTACAGTAATGTATTTACATATTTACATATATTTAGGGACGGCACAGGACAGCACAAACACAACACTAAGGACAGTATAAATATGTAGACTTAACTAACTTATCTTAAGGACAGACATGTACAACGTGCCTTCTCTACGTTCAATAGAAATTTGCACACTCTCCCCCATAATCAACCTGGGGAGTGTGTAAAAAACACACCCACCAAGTGATATGGTGGAGAGTGTACAAATTTCCGTTGAATTTCGAAGGGGCGGCGGAGCCCCACTAATAAGAGAATTTTGGCATAATATCGCCCTCGCCGGCAATGTGCCGGTCACGAGAATAGAACTCAGGACCTCGAGTATGAGAATCCAACGCGTTAGCAATCGACCACCAGATTTCCTTATGTATATATGTCTAAAAAATTATTATGCAGTTACCTAATGCTGAAGCGCAGGCACTTACGTAAGTATACAAAATAAAATCACAATTATTGTAAACTGTAGTGTAGATTTCTGAATAAAATCACAATTATTGTAAAATGTGAATTTATTTCAATTTCCAAAATACACTGTTAAATCTATAGTATTATGAGACCCGCATTTCTGCCAAGTTAAAAGTCAGTATTCATGTAGCCAACCGTTGCCAAGGATACTAAAACATCGATCAGTTACATGAACACATGCCAGATGGTAATCTACTTACTACTGTCTAAAAATAACCTGCTGATGTATACATTTATTCACTGTTGAGATATATTAGCCGATAATCTTACGTAGACAATGTGTGACTCAGGTTATCGGATTACATGATGGAACAATGGGTTTCTTGGAAACATTAGTGTCCTATGGGGCATTCAAACTGTATAAATCTCTATTATTGTGTTACATACATGTATTTTGAAGACAAATGGATTTTGCTGCGGACTAGTGTACACACAATTACATATCATTTTTATGAACGACATATTTATTATTTTTATGAAATTATAATGGACGAAATAACACATACAATAAGGAAAAATATACCGATGCTAAGATTCGCAAGTAAAATAAGAATATTACTGTCATATAACATTAACGACAACTGCTTGCTTTACTAAGTTATGCTTGACGGAGTTGTCGCGCTTAATCATCTGATACCATAAGAATATACTGGAATTTGATTTTTTTGTCCAAATTTTTTTGAAAATGCAGATTTTGTGATATTATCTGCCACGCATTTTACTGAAGGTGGTACTAAGTTAAAATGTTTACCAGCAGAATTAATTCATTTAAATATAATTTCTTCGCCATCTGTATTTACAGATTTAACAGCCCTTGCGTATCGTGCGCCGCCAGAATTTCCAAACATAAAGTTTTGCCTTTGTGTAACAATTCGCAAGTTATCAAGTGAGTTATCAAGTTTATCACCACTGATATGATTGATTACAAGTCCATCTTTGATTAGTCCAAAATAACACTCGAACATTAACCTATGTGATAAATAATTTTTATTTCCACTGGTATTAAATCTAAAACAACCAAATTTATCAACACTACCGACTGGTTTCTTTAATCTACAGTGCGTAATTACACCATCACGAGATGCTTCATAATTTGTAAAGATTGGATGTTTCACAAACTCATTTTGCTCCATTTAGATACTAATATTATTTGTTTAAATCATTATTTTGAAAATCTAGCGAGATAATCTTCTTCGGTTTTTATAGGAGATTCACCTGACGATGTTAAGGTGTTATTTTTTTTATCGTAATATCGTTTCAGCTCTCTGTATTTTTTACCACCAGATTGCACACACAGCTGAGTTTTTCCTCTGACTTTAACACCACACCGCACACACGGTTTTGGTCCTATACTTCCGTGTCTAACGCACTGCATATGATAACCGCAGAATTCGTTTACGCAAGTTTTGTTACAAGGAGAAGTATATCCGATTTTGAGCCAGTGGCATTGATTCTTTGTTTGAATCATATATACATAATTAAAATTCATTTTAAATATATATTTGTTTTAATTATAATAATGCAAGAATTATCCACAATTGAACCTTCTGCCGTCTCGGCAGGGGCTAGATTTGATCTTGACAGATTGCCGAAATATAAATTTAGTTTTTCGATGCAAGATCTGGCTTTAACGAATAAAGATATAACTAAACGTATCCGTGAAGCCAAGAAGGAATTTCGCGACGATGGTGCGGCTCATGTGTGGTCGACATTCAGAATTGGAAATACTGTCGAAGTAATGAATGACAGACGAGGAAGAGAGATTATTGACTACCTTGATGTTCAAAGATATTTTATTTTAATAAAATTTATTGTAAAGACAGACGACGACACTTGGATTATCCGTGACAAACGTGATTCTGTCCGCATGCAGTCAGGAAATAATATTGTTCTCGGTAAAAATTCCAAACCAGGAATAATTACTGGTATTGACAAACCGCATTACGAACGAATGTATCCTGTGACTGCGGTTGTCTATGCAATATATCCGCTGAATAATAAACCTAACGTTAATGATCTCAAACCTATGAAACTATCATCGCTGACTTCGTCAAGAATAAATTGTGTAGCTGAACGAGTTACAGAACACTTCACAAACGCGATACGCGGAAACGGTTTAACAGATTTACGACGTAAAAAAATAAATACTTGGGCAGTAGCAGTTAAAGATACCGGAGCGTCTATCAGTTGCTCTTTTTTTACCTCCTTCAAGTTCACCAGGTTCATATAAATATCTTACGGTAACATTACCTAGTACTGGTTGAGAGGAAGATTCACGTCGGCGCATTGGTATATATTTTTTTTGTGATCGCATTAGAAGGTTTCATAGAAGCTGCACGAGTAATTTCATTATTTAACGCAGCTATCACACTTGGTAACCTTGCAACCCATTCACGAGATCTCTCCATGGACTTAAAGTCAGTGGATATTTCCTTTGCATATTGATATCCAAATAACCGCTCAGCAAGTGTTCGATTAAATCGTTCAATGATTGCCTGATCACGATGAATTTCAGTGTGTCCTCGTCTGATTTTAATGTTATGTTTTTTCATCAACGATGATACTGCACCAAGAAATTCTTTGCCAGGATCAACCTGTAGCAACTGTGGCCATCGTAGACCACCTTGTGGTCCGGATCCTCGTTGATAAATTTGTTCAAACGCAGATGCAACTTCACTTGCTGTTTTTGTTGACAGTGGTTCTGCTTCTTTATATCTACTTGCAACGTCAACGACAGTTAACGCGTATTTGTATGTGTATTGACGTCTGCCAATTTTAATGGTATCATGTGGTAAAAATAAAATATCTGCTTGATGAACTTCATTGGGAGTACTGACATTAAAATGTGCATAGTGAATTTTTTTAGGTGGTGGTAGATAAATTTGCCATATTGCCTGTCGTGCTAACCACGCTGCAGCAACAGCCCGTGAGACTTTTGATAATTCAGCAAGTTTACTAATTGCTGCTTTGCCTCTCCAATATCCTCTTGGGCTATAATAAACAGATTCCATTATAATAGTTATCTATGATCAATTACCATCTCCTAGCACTAGTTTACCTGTCATAGCTAATTTTACTAGGAAGCTAGCAAGTTTCTCTCTGAGACATTTATTTTTTATGGAATTTAATGCGTGAATCAGCTTTACATCTGCAATATGTCGTTGTTGCAAATTTGGATTTTTTGTACGCGACATCATGAACGTGACACGCTTGATCAATCGCATTTATTGGATACTCTCCAGGTCTTGGTTGATCTGGTTCGTCAAGTCGAATATCAAGTCGGGTTCCTGGACCACAATAATTATATCCGGGTAATTGTTTTTCACCAGGATACTTTGCCCATGGAGCTCCTGGTAATTTACCTAACGAAGCAGCGATATCTCCACCTGTCTTTGTCGATGAAATAAATTTATATTTTTTTGTACCACATTTCACACACTTGCCTGTAAGTGCGCGCCTGTTATTTTTGGTTATTATTGTCGTTAATCCACTGGTATGGGTGGGTGCTACATCGAACACAATATAAATCTATATTATTATTATATGGATATAATTGACTTCTCAGCGACACGAAAACAAGAGCCAGTCAAACATCATCCAGCGCTACCAAATTCCATCAGAGCAATTATACTTGGCCCATCTGGGTCTGGTAAAACGCAATTATTACTTAATCTGATAATGAGATGGCTCAAGTGGGATAAATTATATTTGGTAGCACCATCTGTAGATGATCAACGATGTTACGAAGTACTTAAAGATTTTAATGAAAATACAAAGTCGCTGATGTGTTCTGATAAAGATAATGATGTTATTGATTTTATTACCGATATCGATGAAGCTCCATCCATAGATGATCTTGATCGATGTATCAATAATCTCGTAGTATACGATGATGTAATGCTGGACAAATAATCAAATCCAGCTCGGATATTTTCGCGAGGCCGTCACAAAAATACAGACGTGATTTATTTAACTCAGAAATACACACAAATTCCAAAAGTGATCAGAGATGATTGTAATATTTTAATTGTGTTTAATGGAGTAGATAATTATACTTTACAAAATATTTATTATACTTGGTGTTCATGGGACATGGATATGACTAAATTTAAAAATTTCTTTTCAAAAGCACAAGCTGTTCCGTTCGGATTTATAACGATAAATTTACATGACCCAAGATCTAGGTATCGTATAGGTCTGGATAAAATCTTTGGTTAATTATAGCAGCAGGGAGGGTGAACGACCAGCGTTGCGTGACCAGGACGTAAACACACCATAAAAAACGCGCGTCAGATGATGTAACAAAATGAGCTAACCTAATTAGAGAAATCTCATGGCCTGACAGAGGTTTTGGTTTAACATTATTGACCTTGAGATTTCATTTTCGTAGGAAGGTTTATTTTTCATAAATAAGGTCTCCAGCAAAATGATCTGTTCACCCTCCCTGCTGCTCCTTAATACAAAGCGTGTGAAGACATAAACCCCTAACAATGTGTTTCTAGTCTAAAACCTTAATACAAAGCGTGTCAAGACATAAACCCCTAACAATGTGTTTCTAGTCTAAACCCTTAATAAACTGCGTGTCTAGTCTAAAACCTTAATACAAAGCGTGTCAAGACATAAACCCCTAACAATGTGTTTCTAGTTTAAAACCCTTAATAAACTGCGTGTCTAGTCTAAAACCTTAATACAAAGCGTGTCAAGACACAAACCCCTAACACTGTGTTTCTAGTCTAGAACCTTAATACAAAGCGTGTCAAGACATAAACCCCTAACACTGTGTTTCTAGTCTAAAACCTTAATACAAAGCGTGTCAAGACATAAACCCCTGACACTGTGTTTCTAGTCTAAAACCTTAATACAAAGCGTGTCAAGACATAAACCCCTAACAATGTGTTTCTAGCCTAAAACCTTAATACAAAGCGTGTCAAGACATAAACCCTTAACACTGTTTCTAGTCTAAAACCTTAATACAAAGCGTGTCAAGACATAAACCCCTAACACTGTGTTTCTAGACTAAAACCTTAATACAAAGCGTGCAAGACATAAACCCCTAACACTGTGTTTCTAGACTAAAACCTTAATACAAAGCGTGTCATGACTTAAACCCCTAACACTGTGTTTCTAGTCTAAAACCTTAATACAAAGCGTGTCAGGACATAAACCCCTTACACTGTGTTTCTAGACTAAAACCTTAATGCAAAGCGTGTCAAGACATAAACCCCTAACACTGTGTTTCTAGACTAAAACCTTAATGCAAAGCGTGTCAAAACATAAACCCCTTACACTGTGTTTCTAGTCTAAAACCTTAATACAAAGCGTGTCAAGACATAAACCCCTAACACTGTGTTTCTAGACTAAAACCTTAATACAAAGCGTGTCAAGACATAAATCATAATACATAATACACTTCTTGTCTAGACTAAAATCCGTAATAGACTGCTGAACTGATTCGTTTATTTATAGGCTATCGTCGCAAATATTTCCTTCTAAACGTTATGTAAACTGAATAATTCGGGTCTGTTTTTCTATAGATGGATTAATACCATCCTTAAGCATGCTGCAACAGTATTGAACATGATATATCTTAGAGATTATAGCATTAATGACTGTATAGAGATGGGCGCGTCTTTGCAATCGACTAAGTTGCTATTTCTAGACGCTTTAGTCAGTAGGGTGGGCATTGTTTAAAAATCTAGCGTAGTGAAATATGTAGATATAACATTGTGGGTTTGGAGGCTGCCGTTTTGTCCTATAATTTTTTAATTAGCCTTGTTATAACGAAATGTTGGTGGCATTCGGCAAGATGAGTGATAAAATTTAAACAACCATTGTCCTTGCTTTTGCTAGTAACATGTGGAGATTGATGACCTTGGCTTTTGGCAAACTTTTGAACACCTCTGGCCTTGGCTTCTACATTCACATTTTAAATATCAGTGGCCTCGCATTTTTTTTTCAAATTTTGTCGACTGGTGGCCTCAAGTCTTTTAAATAAGACTTTTCAGAATAGTTATCTCGGGGACATTGTAAACGTTTGGCGAGGATATTTAGCAAATAATTTTTGCTAACTGCAGAATCTTTAGAGATTTGATGACTAGTTGCCCCAAAGTCCAAACGCATTAGGTTCAAACACTGGAGGAACTTGTTTTATATAGTCTTCTCATGAAATGAAATGGTAGTTTTGGAGCATGACCTAAACGTCTTACAAAATTGCTTTGAAAAAGTACCGTTGTTGATGAAAATCGATTTAAAAATATAATTTTATGAACTCTTTGTTCTTTTTCTAAATTAATACGATATGGAAAAATGGGTAAGCAACTACCTTCGGACTAGCACTTTCTACAATTTTGCCGAGAGCTCCTAGGTTTTCTTGTTCTTTTGCTATTGGTTCTTGCATGGGTAAGGAATCAAATAACTAAATTCTAAAGGAAGAAATGAAAACAAAAGAGATAATAATCCATGTATGCGTTAGCAATGATCACCAGGCGCATATCTAATAAAGTAGACTTCGTAAACCGGAAGCCACAAGAAAAATAAATACAATAAACAGCATGTTACCTTGCTTACGGAATAATTTGATAATCATTCAGTAGCTGTCTACATTCCATCTTCTTTGTTAATCACAAATGTTAGGACGAATCATCTTATTTTTGCATTGAATTTATCTTTTGCATATCTTAATATCAATGAGAGACATGACCACAATCTATTTTATGTCTGAGTAAAATTTAGTAAATTTACTTTGAGCCAATGTCACATGATTAAACGAGAAATGGGTTTCGTGGAAATTTGATGCTCCATCTCAATCGCTGACCTAATCGCGAACGGTAGTGACGGACATACTGGCTGACGGACAGAAAGTAGCACAATATATCACAATATTGGCAGTGACTCATAAATATTACTTTAAATTGCAGCAAAGATAAAGATATAACAACGGCTTCTACTATTTTTAGGCTTTCCGTTGTTCTTTTGAGTATTTTAAACTTAGAATGTTTTTAAAAATCAAAGTAACCTCCTGTTCCTGTGTTATTCAATGTCCATATAGAATGAACTTTTATCTCAACAAAAGGATGGAGTCCATTGCATACAACATTAATACTATTAGCACCAGAGCGCTTAAATGTGTTAATAGGATATACATACATACATACATACATACATACATACATACATATATATATATATATATATATATATATATATATATATATATATATATATATATATATATATATAAAGAATACAAATCATATGGCGAATAACAGTCCATTCAAGTGCACTGGATACAGCAAGGGATCACGAGTGACGAGTGTCAGAGATTGATTAGGGTAAATGGCCATAGAACACATTTAATTTTACTATATATTCTCTACATTTGTTTCTCAGTACTGAACTTTCCACTGTGTGACAATCAATACAAATTATATGTTAATCTAAAATACCTTCAAAGATGACTTCATGGTGAAATTCTTGTCAAGTGTTCACCGGCATTTTTTTGAGAGGCTGGATTGTAAACATAGCAACATGCAATGGAACACAGATTTCACTTCCGGATCATCACCAAGGCCTTATTACTCACTGTGCACTGTCGCCGAAATACACACAGACAACCACACCATAAGCTCATATTCTCAAGAATAAACAATTACTTTTAAATCCCTACCAAAAATGCACCAATAAAACTCTTCTATCACCACCAAAATGAGAGAGGAAAAAATGTTTTAAAAATAGATTAGAACTACATTCGTGGGTCCTGAACTAGAAGTACTAATTGTGACCCGATGCCAAATGGTTGATCCTTTTGTGTAACTTTTCAGTTTCTCCTTCATAGATCCGATTGGATGACAAAGAAGTTGTACAGAAGCCCGGTCGCAGAACACTTCTCCTCCCCTGGCCACACTTTCAGTGATATAACACTTATTGCAATTTCTCACAACCCCAACTGGAGTTCCGAAACCAGGAAAGAAAAGAAATTTTACTGGATACGTCGCCTTAGAACATTGAAACCACGCAGTTTAAACCAAGAAGACTAGAAAAAGACAACCATGCACAAATGAAATTATCTTTTGCCGCCGACACATTTTCTTTTAAATAATTCTCTAAATTTGCTTAATAGCCTATAATTACAACAATAACAATGAAATATCCGGGATATAATTTGCGCTTACATAAATTTACATAAAACAACAAATGTCGTTATGGCTAAACGATTTCTAGGTCAATAAAAATATTTTCCAGTATCCGCAACAAATTGAAATAAACTAGTTGAAGCATACTAGATCTAAAGGTTTAATTCCTGTAGAAACAGCCATGTAAAGTTTTGCAAACACAACGGTTTTTGTGTTTTATTTGCTTGTCTTGTCTATGTTTGTATTTGCATTTGAAACAGACTCATTAAGAGTCGAAAGCGCTCAGGGTAGTTAGATACTAGTTTTGACGGAAATAAGACAAAGTCCGCTCACATTGTTTCGAAATACGACAATACAAAGCATGTTTATTTATATGTAACACTACCGTTACAGAAGATGTGCATTTTGTATTTCTTTTTTTAAGATTACGTGTAAAAAAAATCCTATGTTCTATTGGACAGCTGTAACATATAGCTTTATGCTTCGAGATTCCGTTTTCATTTTCATGTCTTCCCCCAGAATGTGACATTTACGTGGGTCATAAACAAACATTTGGACAGCAAACATTATCCTGAAAACGTAACAAACAAAACCAATAAAATAAAATGAAAGTACATGAATCTGTGGTCAATGCAAACTATTTTTTTGAATCCTGTAGGCAAGAAAAGGAACAAAATTCTCCGGGAGTCCCACACATTGTTTCAAATGTCCCATACACTGTTTCTAATGTCCCATACATTGTTTCTAATGTCCCATACATTGTTTCAAATGTCCCATACATTATTTCAAATGTCCCATACATTGTTTCAAATATTCTATTGATGGATTTTTACTTTGCTTCAGATCTCCAGTATGACTGTTCCATGGCATAACTTTGAGATTGGTCTCAAGCATCAGGTGTGTGTTTTGGTATTAGTCTATGCTATTTTGACCCTTCCCAAGACCGATATCCCATGTCCTACTGCGCCATGCATATGCCAGAATAGGACCGTAGCTTGCACACATATATCGTGCATTCCGCCACTACCAAGCAAGACAGAAGTCCTCGTTTATAAATAAAACTATTTACCGTCGATAAGTAGAAACCCATTTGCAAATATAATAAACTTAAAACTAAGTACACTTCTGCTTTCAAGAAGTGACATACAAAACTTCACATCTGATGCACCCTGCAGCTTGAATTCGACATTGGAAAGATTAGATCTGAGAGGAAAAACCGACATAAACTAGCAACAACTAGCTGCATCACTGAACCAATACGGAGAATTAAAGTGCTCTACTTGAACCATATTAATATGAAACACAGTCTTAATTCTAATTTATTCAACTGTATGGAGGAACCGGAACTGGGAGCAATCGATCTTCAAAACAACAATTTTCACAAGATAAGTGATATGGCATTCCAAGTGTTCAAACATCGGAAACAGCTGGATTTTATTGAATTGCCAGGTTTAGGTCCTTTGGAAAATCTGAAGCTCAGTTTTAACGTATTGGCTAAAGAGCCCCATTTTTGCGTTAATGGATCCAGAAAATTTCCAAAATTTGCTAAACTATGGTTAGATAATAGCAACATCGCCATTGTGTTCTAGGCTTATGGGTCTTGCTTGACTCTCCTAAAGGAGCTAAACGTAGTTGGGAACAATAATAAATCTTTGAATAACAATATATTTTCACAATTAAAAAGACCATACGGGTAATATTTACAATCAATGAAGCTAGTGAGCATTTCAAGCTTTGCTTTCAAAAAGTCCAACCTGAAAACGCTATTCCTTCACGATTGCTGCAAGTTTAGAAAGCAGAACGTTGACTATGCAAACCCCTTTCAATGGTGTACAAATCTTCAGCAATTCGCACTCGATTCGAACAATCTGCGCCACATAATTGGTACGTCTTGAATGTCCATGCCATCGCCACTACACAAGCTTGTAGCTCGCAAACTCCAATGGACGAATTTCAAGTATTTTCCAGCAGACGTTTTCAAATCACTAGTTTCCCTAAGAAATTTAGATCGAACTTCAAAGTCCGTATCTGAGTGACCCTTTACATTATTCAGTAACGTCAGTTGTTGTCAAAATTAATCGATGTAAGAAACGAAATACTTATTCAATCGTATTCTTTATCTTGAACTTCTGACAGTGTGCTGATCAGCGAAACAAACACAACTGAAGTATAAATGAAATAGTAACTTAAAATGTAAATAATATTCGACAGAAATAATTTTTTATACAGCAAATTCAATAAATGATGTAAACTAACATTTCGATTTGGCTCATTTTATGAATTGACGCTCGTTTGTAATGCTGCCATGTCTAAAATTTGAAACCTTATAACTACTATAGTGTTTATCCAGTATAAACCGGACGCTTTGAAACTCAGCCGCATGTAGTGTTAAATTACAGTTAGTATAAAATCTTGTGCAGCAATCACAAAGCAGTTGTCGTGCGTGTTTGATATTTAGCTAGTATGGTAATTCAATCTTTTTATTAAAATTGCAAATAGTAATGAGAAAATAGTATCATTGTTGTAATAAATGTTAAACGTTGTACACAGTCTCAAGCTATGCGCAAATGATTTGGAGACTCCAGAATGAAAGATGTCAAAAGTGAAGGGGTTTTATATTTTAAATTGTCAAATTCAAGTGAAGAGTTGAGTTATTGAAAACTAAAATCCCACGTGATGCATATTATATGTTTCAGGAGATCCTCAGATTTCAGAGTCGAATTTGCAACAATATCTTATTCAGTGTACCAGTTTCAGTATTTCACATAATACAGTATTAAGATGTTGCTTGATGTATTTTCTGTCCTTAAAATATAAGTTTGCTATGAGTCGTTTCTTAGTTTGTTTGTCTTTTTGCATCGAAATTTAATTTATGCTTAAAGCATTTCTACTATTCTAATCAGCTCCCCCCACCACACACACACACACACACACACACACACACACAGACATACCCACACACACCTTCAGTTTACAAAATAGGACCACATTGAACATAATTTAATAATTTTTAAAGGGGCACATTATAAAACTTCTGAAGATTAATCCCAGTATTTTGCAGGAGTTTTGTAATTATCACATTGAAATAAATAGCTAAAGAGGGTATCTTCAAAACAAGCTCCACGTGCAGACAATTTATTGTAAATTTAAGATGAATATTTTCCACTGATTGTGAATAATTTCCATTAATTGTTAACAACTTCAAGGTTACAAACCTTTTTGCATTAGTTAATGCGCAAGTATTTTCTTGAAACTAATTCTGCATCGGGAAAATCTACCAAAAGATTTCCTAATATAAAACAATCTGATTAATACCTTCCGAACTAGAATTTTTAAAGTGTTACCCAATTCTCTGTTGTGACTGATAGAATGTTTCATATTAAAATTTTTTATTGTTATTTTCATATTTTAAAAGCTGTTGGTTGAAAGCAATAAAAGCTATTCCAAGTGTATATTTTCGTTCGCTTTTCTACAGTAATTGTGTATCAGATAAGGCAAGGATGTATTGAGACAACGTTACTGTGTCCCAAGAGTTGCAATATCGTGATAAACGGATGCTACGTTTTCGAAAACAATAAGGGGAAGATCTTTCATGGACTTGCATTCCTGACAGTCCTTGTGAAATTCTTTTCTAGAACCGAGAAGTAAAGGGAGTGAATTTTCTCTTATATTAGATAAAAAGGGAGTGATATCCGAAATGTAGGATGGATTAAATCTATTTGCTTCAACACTAATGTACATAGAATTTGTATCAGTCATTAACAGTTTTCGTGTTGTTACCATATTTGCTATTTATTTTATTATAATAGAAGTTGTGCATAAGCATGTTACTTCTAACACCGTAAAGTCTCCATAAATTGGCTTGCTTAAGTTTATCTTCTTGTCCCTTGAACTAACTAATGCTGTATCTTTACCTATTATTCTTCTGTGTAAATATATTTTCTAATAATGTTTCTATTCGCCTGTGAATATTTCTGTAAATGTGCTTGCAGTTGTAATAACGTGGAGAGGTAGAGAGGGAAAGAGTGTGGGAAAATATTGTTTTTATAAAAATGTTTAACTCAATAGAAAAAAGAAACAAAAATTATAACCGATGATATGAAGGGCATCCTTCCAATAAAGGAGTTGTTGAACACAACGCTATTATAAAATGGGATTAATAATAGCAATATTTAAAATTACTCCAACACTTAATTGAAACAGGTGCAGGCATATTTTATTATCATGGTACATTTCACTTGTTTAGGCATATCCTACTTTCATGGTACATTTCAGCTGTGTAGACATATTCTACTATCATGGTACATTTCAAATGTGTAGGTATATTTTATCATCATGGTACATTTCAACTGTGTAGACATATTCTACTATCATGGTACATTTCAAATGTGTAGGTATATTTTATTATCATGGTACATTTCAACTGTGTAGACATATTCTACTATCATGGTACATTTCAAATGTGTAGGTATATTTTATTATCATGGTACATTTCAACTGTGTAGACATATTCTACTATCATGGTACATTTCAAATGTGTAGGTATATTTTATTATCATGGTACATTTCAACTGTGAAGGTATATTGTTACGTATATGTAATTAAATTGCTTGTGTGTTAGTTTTAAAATTCTTTTTTATTTTATTTTTGTTTCATTACATTTTATTGTAATGATTATTGAAAGGATTCAAAATTCTTTTTCAGTAATTAGATATTTTCTTTTACTAAATGTTATTTATTTAAGACGTAAAAGTGTTACATGAGAATTAGTTTTAGTTAGCCTAGTTGGTCTTGGGCTGGAAAGAACGTAAACAGGCAGTTAAAATGATTGGTCAGTATCAGGGCCATACTTTCCTTGCGTGATCACCATGTGTAAGCAACGTTTATTTATGATTGGTTTTTAAGTGTGGTGACACTGGCGTACGTGATGGATTTCTTGTAGTAAGAGACCACATGACCCATCTCGCGAGACTTGAAATGATGTTTCTGGGGTTTAAATACGCATTCTTAATATTCTTCTAGCAAAGTCGTTTTAACATCTTGAAGGAACAAGGTGTTTCTTTTTATTTGTTGCCAGATTGTTTGTTTTTCATCTGATTTTTGGATTTAATAATTTATTCTCCTGGAAACTCAACAAGTTGACTTTCTTATAAAAAGTTCTGAAAGATATTCATGGAAATTTATTCTGGAATTATTCGGAAACAAAGACTGTGATTCAATTGAGGAATTGTTGATATTCGTACACTGGACCACATCTGACGTCATCACCTTCCATATTTGTGTGTCGTCGAGATTCGAACCTGGATTCTAATAGAACTATTTAGTGATAGGACTTGTGTTTTCATTCTTAGGATCAAATTTTGGATTATATTCACAAACTGTAAGTCCTATTTACCAATTTTTACATTGTTTTCTAGGGAAATAAATTATTTTGTTAAAATATAAAAAGCTTGTTGACTTCACTCTTTTCTTCTGTTACATTTGTACGAGCCTACACGTAACAGGAGAAAATTGGGTTGCTCGTCCTTGGGATATATAAATTTGGTTAAATATTTCAGAAAATTGTTTTTTGAAATTTAAATTCCCCTAGTCTTTAAATCCCAAGTACTATTTTACATTTTTATTTGAAATCTTAAGTGAAAACAACAGGCTTTCATTCACAATATCATCAAAAGTAGACAATTTTTTGAATTTTACTGAGGAGTGTTTGAAAATTTTGAAAATGGAAGTCCAGCTAAAAAAGTTGGAATTAGAGGTAAGAGATGCAAATAGATAAGGAAGAAAGAGAGAAAGATAAACAAGGCAGTTACAGAAAGAACAAATGGAGTTACAATTTAAAGAAAGAAAGGAAGAAATGCTAAGGCAATTTGAAGAAAGAGAAAGAGAAAGAGAGAGACAGATGCAAAGAGAGAAGAATGAAAGGCAATTCCAAATTAGAATGAAAGAATTAGAGTTGGAAAAAGGAAAACACTCCCCTACTTTTGATGTTATAAGAAATATTAAGCTAGTACCCTCTTTTCTGGAAGAAGAAGTAGATAGATATTTTCCTTATTCTGAAAAAGTTGCTGAACGTTTCAAGTGGCCAAGGGAGTACTGGACTCTATTATTGCAATGTGTACTTACTGGTAGAGCTCGTAATATTTACATTTCACTGTCACTAGAACAAAATTCTGACTATGATTTGGTTAAGGACTGTATTTTGAAGGGTTATGCGTTGGTCCCTGAGGCTTATCGACAAAAATTCAGGTTTTCTAGAAAACCAACTGACCAGACCTATGTCGAATTTGCATGGGAAAAGCACAACTATTTGATAGGTGGTGCTCTTCTAGAAAGGTCAATAAAGATTACGAAAGTCTCAGACAACTCATATTACTTGAAGAGTTCAGGAACTGTGTCCATGGTTACATAGGACTGTATCTTGACGAACATAATATTGAAACCTTGGAAAATGCTGCTCTTGCTGCCGATGAGTACTCCTTAACTCATAAAGTTCCTGTTCTAAGGAAATCATTCACTCAGCAGTCTACTGGTAGAAAGGTATTTCAGCCTAATACGACTCCTCCTAAAATTCAATCTGGCACAACTTCTAAAAATCAAGCTTGTGATAAACTTGATTCAAAATCTTTGTCTATTCCTACGTGTACCTATTGCAAGAAAAAAGGACACGTCATTTCTGATTGCTTTAAATTGAAATATAGGCATCAGAATCAAGATAGACCTATCCCAAATGCTCTTATTTCTAAGAGGTCAAGGTCATGGTCATGTATTGAAAGCAATACAATACATTTGTTGGGTCTAATAAACCTCCGTCTGATTTTATTATGGAGAATTATGAACCATTCATGTCGAAGGGTTCTATATCACTCTTGGGTGATTCGGCCAATCCTATCCCTATTACAATTTTAAGGGATACATGAGCTTCTCAGAGTCTTTTAGTGTCGGGTATTTTGCCTTCTTCTGAGAAGTCCTGTTTTAATGAGAGTGTTCTCTTTCAGGGAGTACAGTGCGGCTTTGTTAATGTTCCTCTCCATTCTGTAAATTTGTCATCAGACTTAGTTTCAGGACATGTGACAGTCGGTATAGTGTCTAACCTACCCGTTGAGGGCATTCATTTGTTGCTAGGCAACGACCTAGCTGGAGACAAGGTTGTGGTTAATCCACTTGTAACTGACAAGCCTTCTCTGGATCAGAAAGTTGATCCTATTGAAAAAGAATACCCTGATTTATACCCAACTTGTGCAGTTACTAGAGCTATGGCAAAGAAAGTTCTTGAGAATGATTTTGATAAGGAAAATATTTCTCTAGCTGACACATGTATTGGTCAGGCTTTTGATGGGGTCACTTTCACTCCTAATTTGGATCAATCAAAAGGTATTGATCACAGTGATCCTCTTTTAAATACTCATTCTCTTTTATCTAATCAGGGTGATAAAAGACAATCACTTGTCGTCGAACAGGAAAAAAATGCTGAGATCTCCTGTTTGTTTCAGAGGGCAATTAGTGAAACTGAAGCTACTGAAGTACCTGTCTGTTATTTCATTAAAAATGGAATTCTTATGAGAAAATGGAGACCTCCCGAGGTACCTGCTTGTGACGAGTGGTCAGTGAACTATCAGATTGTAGTTCCAAAATCTTACAGACAGGAAATACTTAGTTTGGCCCATGAAACTCCTCTGGCTGGTCATTTAGGGATAAATAAAACTTATAACAAGATCTTGACTCACTTTTACTGGCCGAAAATCAAAAGTGATGTTTGTAAATTTTGCAGATTTTGTCATACTTGTCAAATGGTAGGAAAACCCAATCAGAAGATACCTAAGGCTCATCTGCAACCAATTCTTGCATTTGACGGACCATTTAGCAGAATTATGGTAGATTGTGTTGGTCCCTTACCTAAGACCAAATCAGGCAACCAATATTTGTTGACCATTATGTGTGAGTCAACAAAATTCCCAGAGGTAATTCCTTTGAGGAATATTATGGTAAAAGCTTTGATAAAGCTTTTTACTCAATTTGGCCTTCCCCAATCTGTCCAGTCAGGTCAAAGGTCAAATTTCATGTCTGGACTTTTCCAGCATGTTATGCTTGAATTTGGCGCTCTGCAATTCAAGTCAAAAGTGAAACTATGGTTTCACAAAACTTTACTTGAGAGAACATTTGAGTTTTGTAATAGAGTTCATTCTCTCTTGCTCATTCTTCAAAATTTTCTTCAATTTAGATTTTAGGGCCCTTACAAAGTAAAGAAGAAAATGAATGAGTTAAATTATAATTATAGTACTCTGGTCTAAATAAATTAATGGAGTACTTGTATATAGAAAGAGACAGCCAAGTAAATTATACAATTAATTTAGTTGTACCTGTCCCACAAACTAAGGTTTTAAGTGAAGAAATTCAATTGGACACCGTTGAACTTGGAGCAACAAATCTTCGGAATTCGGAAATTATGAAAGATCTAGACCAGAAACTTTTACATTTGCAACAACAAGAAAGAAATGAACTTAAACAGTTATTATTCGCATATGAGCATTTGTTTCCGGATATTCCTACGAGGACAAAATTTTTTTTTCATGACGTTGAAATTGTAGATTCAAAACCTGTGAAACAACACCCATACAGGATGAACCCTCTCAAGCAGGAGTACTTGAGAAAGGAAATGCAGTATTTGCTGGAGAACGATTTCATAGAGCCCAGTAAAAGTGATTGGAGTTCACCATACATACTTGTTCCGAAACCGGATAAAACTTTCCGTATGTTCACTGATTATAGGAAGGTGAACAGCGTGACAAAAACAGATTCATTTCCATTACCAAGGATCGATAATTGCATTGATAAAATTGGAAATGCCAAGGACGTCACCAAATTTGACCTTCTTAAAGGATTTTGGCAAATTCCACTTACGGAAAGAGCGAAAGAAATTTCGGCGTTTGTGACTCCAGATGGACTCTATCAAAATAAAGTAATGCCGTTTGGGATGAAGGGTTCTCCAAGTATGTTTCAACGCTTGATGAATATGATTACTTCCGGTCTAGATAATTGTGATGCTTATATTGATGATGTCATCATCTACAACGACACCTGGAAAGGACATCTAGCCACGATTCGGAAATTCTTTGAAAGGCTCACTGATCCTAATTTGACAATCAATTTATCTAAAAGTGAGTTCTGCCGTGCTTGTGTAACTTTCCTAGGACATATTGTGGGACATGGTCAAGTTAAACCTATTGATGCGAAGGTTAAAGCTATCTCTGATTTTCCTGTGCCTGTCAGTAAAAAGCAACAAATGCGATTTTTGGGTATGGCCGGATACTATCGAAAGTTTTGTTCCAATTTTTCCAATATTGCTGAACCTCTGACAAATTTGTTAAGTAAGAGAAATAAGTTTCTCTGGACTGAAAAATGTCAGGAAGCTTTCGATAGGTTAAAAGCAATACTTAAAAGTGCGCCGGTTCTAACAGCTCCAAATTTCAATCAGTCTTTTAAATTGTTTGTGGATGCAAGTGATGTTGGGGTTGGAGCAGTATTGATTCATGAAGATAGCAATGGTATTGATCACCCAGTGTGCTATTTCTCTAAGAAATTAAATAAGCACCAAAGAAATTACTCAACAATCGAGAAGGAATGTTTGGCTTTAATTTTGGCATTACAACATTTTGAGGTTTACATTACCTCGGCTCCTTCTCCAGTTGTTGTGTATAGTGATCACAACCCCCTTACTTTCATCGATAAGATGAAAAATAAAAATCAAAGATTATTAAGGTGGAGTTTGTTTTTGCAAGAGTATAACCTGAACATCAGGCGCATTAAAGGAAAAGACAATTTGATTGCAGATGCATTTTCCCGTGTATAGAAATATTATTTCATATATACTTAATATAATTTAAAAGAATTCTTATGTAATTTTGTTTACCGCATGTATAATTTACATATGGTAAAAAGAAAGTTTTGTTATATAAATCTTTCTTTTTTCTTTATGGGGGGAAGTGTTACGTATATGTAATTAAATTGCTTGTGTGTTAGTTTTAAAATTCTTTTTATTTTATTTTTGTTTCATTACATTTTATTGTAATGATTATTGAAAGGATTCAAAATTCTTTTTCAGTAATTAGATATTTTCTTTTACTAAATGTTATTTATTTAAGACGTAAAAGTGTTACATGAGAATTAGTTTTAGTTAACCTAGTTGGTCTTGGGCTGGAAAGAACGTAAACAGGCAGTTAAAATGATTGGTCAGTATCAGGGCCATACTTTCCTTGCGTGATCACCATGTGTAAGCAACGTTTATTTATGATTGGTTTTTAAGTGTGGTGACACTGGCGTACGTGATGGATTTCTTGTAGTAAGAGACCACATGACCCATCTCGCGAGACTTGAAATGATGTTTCTGGGGTTTAAATACGCATTCTTAATATTCTTCTGTCAGAGTCGTTTTAACATCTTGAAGGAACAAGGTGTTATTTTTATTTGTTGCCAGATTGTTTGTTTTTTATCTGATTTTTGGATTTAATAATTTATTCTCCTGGAAACTCAACAAGTTGACTTTCTTATATAAAATTCTGAAAGATATTCATGGAAATTTATTCTGGAATTATTCGGAAACATAAACTGTGATTCAAGTGAGGAATTGTTGATATTCGTACACTGGACCACATCTGACGTCATCGCCTTCTATATTTGTACGTCGTCGAGATTCAAACCTGGATTCTAATAGAACTATTTAGTGATGGGACTTGTGTTTTCATTCTTAGGATCAAATTTTGGATTATATTCACAAACTGTAAGTCCTATTTACCAATTTTTACATTGTTTTCTAGGGAAATAAATTATTTTGTTAAAATATAAAAAGCTTGTTGACTTCACTCTTTTCTTCTGTTACATTTGTACGAGCCTACACGTAACAATATCTACTATCATGGTACATTTCAACTGTATATGGATATTCTACGGTCATGGTACATTTCAACTATGTCGACACATTTTATTATATATTATCATGGTACATTTCGGCCACGCAGGCATATTCTATCATTTATAATACATTTCAACCATGTTGGCATATTCCATTATTTATAATACATTTCAACCATGTAGGCATGTTCCATTATTTATAATACATTTCAACCAATTAGGCATGTTCCATTATTTATAATGCATTTCAACCATGTAGGCATGTTCCATTATTTATAATACATTTCAACCATGTAGGCATATTCCATTATTTATCATACATTTCAACCATGTAGGCATATTCCATTATTTATAATACATTTCAACCATGTAGGCATATTCCATTATTTATGATACATTTTAATCATGTAGGCATATTACATTATTTATGATACATTTCAACCATGTAGGCATATTCTATTATTTATAATTCATTTCAACCAGGTAGGCATATTCCATTATTTATAATACATTTCAACCATGTAGGCATATTCCATTTCAACCATGTAGGCATATTCCATTATTTATAATACATTTCAACCATGTAGGTATATTCCATTTCAACCATGTAGGCATATTTCATTTCAACCATGTAGGCATATTCCATCATTTATAATACATTTCAACCACGTAGGGATATTCTATTACTTATTATACATTTCAACCATGTAGGCATATTCCATTTCAACCAAGTAGGCATATTCCATTATTTATAATACATTTCAACCATGTAGGCATATTGTATTATTTATAATTCATTACAACCATGTAGGCATATTCCATTATTTATAATACATTTCAACCATGTAGGCATATTCCATTATTTATGATACATTTCAACCATGTAGGCATATTCCATTATTTATCATGCATTTCAACCATGTAGGCAAATTCCTTCATTGTTAATACATTTCAACATGTTGGCATATTCCATGATGATACATTTTAACCATGTAGGCATATTCCATTATTTATAATACATTTCAACCATGTAGACACATTCCATTATTTATAATACATTTCAACCATGTAGGCATATTCCATTATTTATAATACATTTCAGCCATGTACGCATATTCCATTATTGATGATAAATTTTAACCATGTAGGCATATTCCATTTTTGATGATACATTTCAACCATGTAGGCATATTCCATGATGATACATTTTAACCATGTACGCATATTCCATTATTGATGATACATTTTAACCATGCAGGCATATTCCATTATTGATGATACATTTCAACCATGTAGGCATATTCCATGATGATACATTTTAACCATGTAGGCATATTCCATTATTGATGATACATTTCAACCATGTAGGTATATTCCATTATTTATAATACATTTCAACCTTGTAGGCACATTCCATTATTTATAATACATTTCAACCATGTAGGCATATTCCATTATTTATAATACATTTCTATCACGATGGCATATTCCATTATTTATAATACATTTCAACCATGTAGGCATATATTTTTATTTACATTTCATTTAGAATACATTTCATTTATAATACATTTCAACCATGTAGGCATATTCCATTATTTATAATAATTTCATTTAGAATACATTTCAACCATGTAGGCATATTCTATTGATTTTAATACATTTCAGCCATGCCGGCATATTCTATTATTTATAATACATTTCAACCATGTAGGCATATTCCATTATTTATAATACATTTCAACCACGTAGGCATATTCTATTATTTATAATACATTTCAACCATGCAGGCATATTCCATTATTTACAATACATTTCAACCATGTAGGCATATTCCATTATTTATAATACATTACAACCACGTAGGCATATTCCATTATTTATAATACATTTCAACCATGAAGGCATATTCCATTATTTATAATACATTTCAACCATGCAGGCATTTTCCATTATTTACAATACATTTCAACCATGTAGGCATATTCCATTATTTATAACACACTGCAACCATGTAGGCATATTCCATTATTTATAATACATTTCAACCACGTAGGCATATTCCATTATTTATAATACATTTCAACCATGCAGGCATATTCCATTATTTACAATACATTTCAACCATGTAGGCATATTCCATTATTTATGATACATTTCAACCATGTAGGCATATTCCATTATTTATCATGCATTTCAACCATGTAGGCAAATTCCTTCATTGTTAATACATTTCAACATGTTGGCATATTCCATGATGATACATTTTAACCATGTAGGCATATTCCATTATTTATAATACATTTCAACCATGTAGACACATTCCATTATTTATATTCTATTATTTTAATACATTTCAACCACGTATGCATATTCTATTATTTATAATACATTACAACCATGTAGGCATATTCCATTATTTATAATACATTTCAACCATGTAGGCATATTACAGTATTTATAATACATTTCAACCATGTAGGCATATTCCATTTCAACCATGTAGGCATATTCCATTTCAACCATGTATGCATATTCCAAAACATTATATTCTGATTTCGGAGTTTGAGCTGAAGCTTGAGTTTTGTACTAAAAACGAATTCCAGGGAAATAAAAAGTATTTCCAACTGTGTGTGGTCAGGGAATTAAACATAATTCCAGACTCTGTGGTCAGTCAAAAAGGAATTCCAGCCTATGTGGCCAGGAATCGAAACGAATTCCCTTCCCTGTTGTCAGGGACTCCAAAAGGAATTAAGTCTATGTGGCCGGTTAACCGAAACGAATTTCAAGGGATCCAAATGGATTTCCAGACTATATGATCAGGGATTCCAAAAGTAGTTCCAGACTATGTGGTCAGGGAATTAAAAGGAATTCCAGACTGTATGGACAGAGAATCGTAAAGAAAAAACTATTTTACCAGGGAATCGAAACGAATTCCAGACTAGCGGTCAAGAAATCCAAACTAAATTTCAGACTATGTGGCCATGGAATCGTTTCGAACGCATTTCAGATTATGTGGCCAGGGAATCGAAAACGAATTCCAGGACTAAGCATTATTCATGATATTTACTAAATGTGAAGAAACCACGTGCCGCCATTTTACATTATTCGAATGAATCATAATCTATTCAGGAAAGACGTAGGTTTCGTAGAATCTAAACAAGATATAACAGGACCAGACACCTGCTTCGCCAACGAAGAGCTGACTAAAATGGATTCAAAGCGAATAAAGAAATCATATTGTACATTTTAGGTCAGCAAAAATATCAAACTCACATGAAATATTAGTAATACTATTTTTGATGAAGAAATTTCATCCACTTATAGAAAGAGCTGAAAAGAGACTAATTAACGACAAAACGTCATTAGATAACATTTACGTCCATTAATTTAAAAAGTAAAGAAGGCAAGGCGATAAAAATAGAATCACCTAGTTACGTTAGAAAGTCAATAAATATCTGATATATTTGTAATTTGAAAATAACTTCGAAGTAACTTAAAGGAAACTCCAGTGTGACATGAGAAAATATGAAAACAAGTTGTAAAATAACACTAGGGTCACTTAAAAATAACTTGAAGTTATCCTTAAAGTAACTAGTTGATCATTACTTGAATTGATAATAAGAAAAACTTTAATTTACTTACAAAATAAATGGAAGGAAGTGAACAGATTATTTAAAGTAACACCGATGAAACGTTTGCTTCCTAAATAACCAGAGAAGGTAACATCACAAAAGATAAAATTTAATCGGAAAGTTGAAATAACATGAAAAACATTACCAAGAAAAGTTACATTGAAAAACACCGTCTTATTATGTTTTCAAATCCAGTTTCGTAACTCTCTGCCTCACTTTCCTGTTATTAGCCCAAACCTTTAAAAAAATATTGTTGACTTGCTTATCTTGTTCAGAAAGGTGAAATCAACTTTTTCTGATAGAATGTTGAGCATCGTTGTATAGCTTGCTAAAATGTTAGTAATGTTTGTTGGATTGTATTCCCTTATTTACATATCTCTTCCAGTATAATGCAACTGACATTTCATTATATTTTGCACAATCATTGCATAGAATGTAGTGAATAGTTCGAAGTCCGATTTCATCTTGAGAGGATTGGCTCCATTTAGGCACAGCAAAAAACTGTCATGTGTCCGCTGCTATGTTTACATTTACACAACATTTATTTTCCGGCTATCAGCCATTAAAATATTAGTCATATCCTTTCTATTTTACCAGGATGTATTTTTTTCAATTTATATTTTTACATTGTTATCTGGATCAATATTGTGTGCTAAACGTTTGTCCATGATTGTTGTTGTACTTTAAGATAATGGTCATTTGCAAACAACATGTTTGCGTGATTAACTTTTGTCTATGATTCAAAGTTGGAAATAAGTTATTGACACAACATTTTAGTTCAAAACATTCTAGAAACAGAATTATTTACAATTTGAATGGAATTTGCCATTGGAATGACTCACATCTAGGTCATGTGAAATGTGTATAAACAGGGTCTTTATAAACAAATAATTCATTCATATCTTTGATCATTCTCTGGAGTCCATTTGTTATCAGATTTTACTGTTGTCTTCATATAAAATTCGATTAGAGGTATATATTTATTTTATTTATTGGAATTCATAAGTGCTTATTGACATTGGATTAAC
>JAECUM010061584.1:0-17066 GCA_016617855.1 Megalonaias nervosa
GCCAAAGATAGACAATAAGTATAATGAGCCAAATGGAGTTAAAAACAGGAGGAAGGTGTGTATCTAAAAGGGAGATGATAAAGGAATTAAAGGAGACAAGAGCAGCAATGAGAAAAATGAGAAGTGAAAGTTTGGTGACCTTACCTTGGACAAATATATGGAGGCAGTGCCCCATAGGTCCAAGGACAGTCCGAAGGCACCGGTGCTATAACATCCCTTACAGGCACCAAAATTTCAGGTGAAGTGGTGTTCATTCCCATCTAATATAAAAGGGTGAATAATTTGGAGAATATAGATGCATATAGTTTATATTTCTTCTACATAAAAAATGAACAATAATGCAGGCTTCAGTTAAGCAGACAAATACCTAAACCAAACAAAACATACTTTATCAGTTTTTAAACTTGTAAACTTTCCTGTGAGAAATTATTAAATTCCTTCTACTTACATTTGCATCAAAGACTGAGGGCTAATATAATACTTCACAAATCTTCTCTTTATTTTCATAACCAATTACTGAAAATGTGAGCTTTTATTTTTTGAAATGTTATGTCTGGTGTAAGGGAGATAACTGAATGATATACATAAGGTGTGGTATTTTTATTTCCTCCAATATGTTATCCATGTAATATAGATCAGTTCATGAACACATGTATTAACTTCAATGCAATTAAATTATATAAAAATACATTATTGATAAAGTGAGAACCTAACATTCAGGTTTCTATATGTAGTGGAGACCTCAAGAGTGATGCAATCTTGTTTCCTCAGATGAGGAGGCTGTTTTTTTTATCACATAGTTCATGTTCTCTACAATGCCGGCATGTGGAGTGCAGCCTGCCATAAACATGCCAATACGATCCCATGCCAATTTGGATTCTTGCGATGGGATGCAAAGTTTGAAGAACAGTGTGGACTTAAATGGAAGGAATGGGCAATATGTGACTAATATGGTGATCACTCAATGTTTGACCTAATATGGAAATTCCAAAAGAGTAGCTGGACAGAAATAAATAGAATTAATTGAAAGTCAATAGTAGGTTATAATTGGGCTTATACAAGTGTCAATAGGAAATGATGACTTGAAGAAACTATTCTTGTCTGTTGGTATTCCCTGCTACTTCAACAAAGGGAATGCCAGAGAACTTATCTAAATAAACTGCATGAACAATTTCAAGGCAGGAAAAAGTGTACAAAAATGGACAATTACAGCAGGACAATTAAAATCAAAGTGGGAAGGAATACAATATCTTTAATAAATTACCTAAAATTACTCATACCAGAGTATCCTATATGATACAAGTGATCTATCTACAAGTGAACCTAGAGTGTTCTCTATCTTGGTTTATGGCATGCCTTACAAAACCAAGATAGTTGGGGTTTTTTATACATGATTTATCATGTTTTGCAGGTAAAATAGTCAATATTTGGCCAAAATCAACTATATTATGTTTGCATAACTTATTTTGTTGCATATATGCCAATCTGAGAGCTGACTACACATACATAAAGCCTTCAGGCAATACAAGTCTATGTCTGTCATAGCTATAGTTATCAAAAGCCACCATCCAAAGTCAACTTGTGCTATTTTCAGAAGATTTCATACATTTTATTCTTAAAAGACTGTCACTATTTGACTAGAAATGTTCAGCATCCATTGTTTTCCTACATCAAACTAGTACAGTTCATAAATGCCGCCCACATGTATGTGTTTCTATGGATACACTGGGAGGCTGTTCTTTCCTTTAGGTATCACGGTACCAATTGTTTTTCCATAGACCTCAATGCTAGTGTTTTGTGAAATAAATATACTTTCTATCCTACCTCAGCATGCATGTCACCCACTGTCACAGAGAACAATGTTAGATTGTCAATTTGACAAGGACAGAACCAGGTACTCCATTGCATTTAAAAGTGATAACTCTGCTGGAACTAGACAGGGGTAAGAGTTATCTAGTTACACCAGACACATTGTCAGTCATGTGTACCACATTTTAAAAAAATCATAAACAATACAAAATGTGATATAGTTAGGAATTAACATAATCTCACATGTTGCCAAGAGGCTCAACTTTCATTAAGCCTAACAGAAACTCTTACATAATGCACCAATCACAGCTAGTTTTGTGGTTTATTTCTGAATGCAATGTTCCTTACACCTTAAGCTCCGCCCACCTGGGGTTGTACAATTGGTACCGTTATACCTAAAGCCAACCTTAATTTTTTCAATAATCTGTGATATAGCTTGGGACTGTACAAGTAACAAGTGTACTTAGTCTCGCTTGTCAAAAACAATTTTATGAGGTACCAAGCTGTGTTTTATATTAAATGTGTATGTAATGGTCTTTGAACTATTTCAGCTGCTGTTTTCATATTTGTGCTTTACTACCAAACTACATTTTGAGAATAAAATGACTTGTTTTAACTAGGACTTGTGTTTTATTCACATCAGCACTTACTGAACTTCACATGGGTGATATGGGATAAATCACATTATATCATATTATGTAATAACTAGGTCAAAGGTCAATGTACCAAATAGTATGTACCTCTTCTACTTCAAAAAGGACAATTCACCTAAAACAATGGACTTTATATTTGTTTGGTAGATGCAGAACTTAACATCAGAGACAGGTGGACATGACCCAATCTTGTTATAAAGTACAAGCTTTCAACACTTTACACTGTCTGCAGATACATGAGGTCACTAACCCCCAGTCCTCACACAAAGGTCAACCTACCCATCCCCTTTGTAATACAAATAGAAAGCTTTCCTCCTTTGTGTAGTGAATAAAATTGATGCAATAAGCCAATCTGTCACCAAATATAGTAGATCACAGCTTCTAAGTGGTTATATTGAATTGGGGGGGTGAAATTTGGGGAATAAAATACAGAAAAATGCCAAAGATAAACAATAAGTATAGTGAGTCAAATGCAGTTAAAAACAGGAGGAAGGTGTGCATCTAAAAGGGAGATGTAGCATATGATAAAGGAATTAAAGTAGACAAAAGCAGCAATGAGAAAAATGAGAAGTGAAAGTTTGATGACTTTACCTTGGACAAATATATGGAGGCAGTGCCCCATAGGTCCAAGGACAGTCCGAAGGCACCGGTGCTATAACATCCCTTACAGGCACCAAAATTTCAGGTGAAGTGGTGTTCATTCCCATCTAATATAAAAGGGTGAATAATTTGGATAATATAGATGCATATAGTTTATATTTCTTCTACATAAGAAATGAACAATAATGCAGGCTTCAGTTAAGCAGACAAATACCTAAACCAAACAAAACATACTTTATCAGTTTTTAAACTTGTAAACTTTCCTGTGAGAAATTATTAAATTGCTTCTACTTACATTTGCATCAAGACTGAGGGCTAATATAATACTTCACAAATCTTCTCTTTATTTTCATAACCAATCACTGAAAATGTGAGTTTTTATTTTTTGAAATGTTATGTCTGGTGTAAGGGAGATAACTGAATGATATACATAAGGTGTGGTATTTTTATTTCCTCCAATATATTATCCATGTAATATAGATGAGTTCATGAACACATGTATTAACTTCAATGCAATTAAATTATATAAAAATACATTATTGATAAAGTGAGAACCTAACATTCAGGTTTCTATATGTAGTGGAGACCTCAAGAGTGATGCAATCTTGTTTCCTCAGATGAGGAGGCTGTTTTTTTTATCACATAGTTCATGTTCTCTACAATGCCGGCATGTGGAGTGCAGCCTGCCATAAACATGCCAATACGATCCCATGCCAATTTGGATTCTTGCGATGGGATGCAAAGTTTGAAGAACAGTGTGGACTTAAATGGAAGGAATGGGCAATATGTGACTAATATGGTGATCACTCAATGTTTGACCTAATATGGAAATTCCAAAAGAGTAGCTGGACAGAAATAAATAGAATTAATTGAAAGTCAATAGTAGGTTATAATTGGGCTTATACAAGTGTCAATAGGAAATGATGACTTGAAGAAACTATTCTTGTCTGTTGGTATTCCCTGCTACTTCAACAAAGGGAATGCCAGAGAACTTATCTAAATAAACTGCATGAACAATTTCAAGGCAGGAAAAAGTGTACAAAAATGGACAATTACAGCAGGACAATTAAAATCAAAGTGGGAAGGAATACAATATCTTTAATAAATTACCTAAAATTACTCATACCAGAATATCCTATATGATACAAGTGATCTATCTACAAGTGAACCTAGAGTGTTCTCTATCTTGGTTTATGGCATGCCTTACAAAACCAAGATAGTTGGGGTTTTTTATACATGATTTATCATGTTTTGCAGGTAAAATAGTCAATATTTGGCCAAAATCAACTATATTATGTTTGCATAACTTATTTTGTTGCATATATGCCAATCTGAGAGCTGACTACACATACATAAAGCCTTCAGGCAATACAAGTATATGTCTGTCATAGCTATAGTTATCAAAAGCCACCATCTAAAGTCAACTTGTGCTATTTTTGGAAGTTTTCATACATTTTATTCTTAAAAGACTGTCACTATTTGACTAGAAATGTTCAGCATCCATTTGTTTTCCTACATCAAACTAGTACAGTTCATAAATGCCGCCCACATGTATGTGTTTCTATGGATACACTGGGAGGCTGTTCTTTCCTTTAGGTATCACGGTACCAATTGTTTTTCCATAGACCTCAATGCTAGTGTTTTGTGAAATAAATATACTTTCTATCCTACCTCAGCATGCATGTCACCCACTGTCACAGAGAACAATGTTAGATTGTCAATTTGACAAGGACAGAACCAGGTACTCCATTGCATTTAAAAGAGATAACTCTGCTGGAACTAGACAGGGGTAAGAGTTATCTAGTTACACCAGACACATTGTCAGTCATGTGTACCACATTTTAAAAAAATCATAAAAATACAAAATGTGATATAGTTAGGAATTAACATAATCTCACATGTTGCCAAGAGGCTCAACTTTCATTAAGCCTAACAGAAAGTACAACTCTTACATAATGCACCAATCACAGCTAGTTTTGTGGTTTATTTCTGAATGCAATGTTCCCTACACCTTAAGCTCCGCCCACCTGGGGTTGTACAATTGGTACCGTTATACCTAAAGCCAACCTTAATTTTTTCAATAATCTGTGATATAGCTTGGGACTGTACAAGTAACAAGTGTACTTAGTCTCGCTTGTCAAAAACAATTTTATGAGGTACCAAGCTGTGTTTTATATTAAATGTGTATGTAATGGTCTTTGAACTATTTCAGCTGCTGTTTTCATATTTGTGCTTTACTACCAAACTACATTTTGAGAATAAAATGACTTGTTTTAACTAGGACTTGTGTTTTATTCACATCAGCACTTACTGAACTTCACATGGGTGATATGGGATAAATCACATTATATCATATTATGTAATAACTAGGTCAAAGGTCAATGTACCAAATAGTATGTACCTCTTCTACTTCAAAAAGGACAATTCACCTAAAACAATGGACTTTATATTTGTTTGGTAGATGCAGAACTTAACATCAGAGACAGGTGGACATGACCCAATCTTGTTATAAAGTACAAGCTTTCAACACTTTACACTGTCTGCAGATACATGAGGTCACTAACCCCCAGTCCTCACACAAAGGTCAACCTACCCATCCCCTTTGTAATACAAATAGAAAGCTTTCCTCCTTTGTGTAGTGAATAAAATTGATGCAATAAGCCAATCTGTCACCAAATATAGTAGATCACAGCTTCTAAGTGGTTATATTGAATTGGGGGTGAAATTTGGGGAATAAAATACAGAAAAATGCCAAAGATAAACAATAAGTATAGTGAGTCAAATGCAGTTAAAAACAGGAGGAAGGTGTGCATCTAAAAGGGAGATGTAGCATATGATAAAGGAATTAAAGTAGACAAAAGCAGCAATGAGAAAAATGAGAAGTGAAAGTTTGATGACTTTACCTTGGACAAATATATGGAGGCAGTGCCCCATAGGTCCAAGGACAGTCCGAAGGCACCGGTGCTATAACATCCCTTACAGGCACCAAAATTTCAGGTGAAGTGGTGTTCATTCCCATCTAATATAAAAGGGTGAATAATTTGGATAATATAGATGCATATAGTTTATATTTCTTCTACATAAGAAATGAACAATAATGCAGGCTTCAGTTAAGCAGACAAATACCTAAACCAAACAAAACATACTTTATCAGTTTTTAAACTTGTAAACTTTCCTGTGAGAAATTATTAAATTCCTTCTACTTACATTTGCATCAAGACTGAGGGCTAATATAATACTTCACAAATCTTCTCTTTATTTTCATAACCAATTACTGAAAATGTGAGCTTTTATTTTTTGAAATGTTATGTCTGGTGTAAGGGAGATAACTGAATGATATACATAAGGTGTGGTATTTTTATTTCCTCCAATATGTTATCCATGTAATATAGATCAGTTCATGAACACATGTATTAACTTCAATGCAATTAAATTATATAAAAATACATTATTGATAAAGTGAGAACCTAACATTCAGGTTTCTATATGTAGTGGAGACCTCAAGAGTGATGCAATCTTGTTTCCTCAGATGAGGAGGCTGTTTTTTTTATCACATAGTTCATGTTCTCTACAATGCCGGCATGTGGAGTGCAGCCTGCCATAAACATGCCAATACGATCCCATGCCAATTTGGATTCTTGCGATGGGATGCAAAGTTTGAAGAACAGTGTGGACTTAAATGGAAGGAATGGGCAATATGTGACTAATATGGTGATCACTCAATGTTTGACCTAATATGGAAATTCCAAAAGAGTAGCTGGACAGAAATAAATAGAATTAATTGAAAGTCAATAGTAGGTTATAATTGGGCTTATACAAGTGTCAATAGGAAATGATGACTTGAAGAAACTATTCTTGTCTGTTGGTATTCCCTGCTACTTCAACAAAGGGAATGCCAGAGAACTTATCTAAATAAACTGCATGAACAATTTCAAGGCAGGAAAAAGTGTACAAAAATGGACAATTACAGCAGGACAATTAAAATCAAAGTGGGAAGGAATACAATATCTTTAATAAATTACCTAAAATTACTCATACCAGAGTATCCTATATGATACAAGTGATCTATCTACAAGTGAACCTAGAGTGTTCTCTATCTTGGTTTATGGCATGCCTTACAAAACCAAGATAGTTGGGGTTTTTTATACATGATTTATCATGTTTTGCAGGTAAAATAGTCAATATTTGGCCAAAATCAACTATATTATGTTTGCATAACTTATTTTGTTGCATATATGCCAATCTGAGAGCTGACTACACATACATAAAGCCTTCAGGCAATACAAGTCTATGTCTGTCATAGCTATAGTTATCAAAAGCCACCATCCAAAGTCAACTTGTGCTATTTTCAGAAGATTTCATACATTTTATTCTTAAAAGACTGTCACTATTTGACTAGAAATGTTCAGCATCCATTGTTTTCCTACATCAAACTAGTACAGTTCATAAATGCCGCCCACATGTATGTGTTTCTATGGATACACTGGGAGGCTGTTCTTTCCTTTAGGTATCACGGTACCAATTGTTTTTCCATAGACCTCAATGCTAGTGTTTTGTGAAATAAATATACTTTCTATCCTACCTCAGCATGCATGTCACCCACTGTCACAGAGAACAATGTTAGATTGTCAATTTGACAAGGACAGAACCAGGTACTCCATTGCATTTAAAAGTGATCACTCTGCTGGAACTAGACAGGGGTAAGAGTTATCTAGTTACACCAGACACATTGTCAGTCATGTGTACCACATTTTAAAAAAATCATAAACAATACAAAATGTGATATAGTTAGGAATTACATAATCTCACATGTTGCCAAGAGGCTCAACTTTCATTAAGCCTAACAGAAACTCTTACATAATGCACCAATCACAGCTAGTTTTGTGGTTTATTTCTGAATGCAATGTTCCCTACACCTTAAGCTCCGCCCACCTGGGGTTGTACAATTGGTACCGTTATACCTAAAGCCAACCTTAATTTTTTCAATAATCTGTGATATAGCTTGGGACTGTACAAGTAACAAGTGTACTTAGTCTCGCTTGTCAAAAACAATTTTATGAGGTACCAAGCTGTGTTTTATATTAAATGTGTATGTAATGGTCTTTGAACTATTTCAGCTGCTGTTTTCATATTTGTGCTTTACTACCAAACTACATTTTGAGAATAAAATGACTTGTTTTAACTAGGACTTGTGTTTTATTCACATCAGCACTTACTGAACTTCACATGGGTGATATGGGATAAATCACATTATATCATATTATGTAATAACTAGGTCAAAGGTCAATGTACCAAATAGTATGTACCTCTTCTACTTCAAAAAGGACAATTCACCTAAAACAATGGACTTTATATTTGTTTGGTAGATGCAGAACTTAACATCAGAGACAGGTGGACATGACCCAATCTTGTTATAAAGTACAAGCTTTCAACACTTTACACTGTCTGCAGATACATGAGGTCACTAACCCCCAGTCCTCACACAAAGGTCAACCTACCCATCCCCTTTGTAATACAAATAGAAAGCTTTCCTCCTTTGTGTAGTGAATAAAATTGATGCAATAAGCCAATCTGTCACCAAATATAGTAGATCACAGCTTCTAAGTGGTTATATTGAATTGGGGGGTGAAATTTGGGGAATAAAATACAGAAAAATGCCAAAGATAAACAATAAGTATAGTGAGTCAAATGCAGTTAAAAACAGGAGGAAGGTGTGCATCTAAAAGGGAGATGTAGCATATGATAAAGGAATTAAAGTAGACAAAAGCAGCAATGAGAAAAATGAGAAGTGAAAGTTTGATGACTTTACCTTGGACAAATATATGGAGGCAGTGCCCCATAGGTCCAAGGACAGTCCGAAGGCACCGGTGCTATAACATCCCTTACAGGCACCAAAATTTCAGGTGAAGTGGTGTTCATTCCCATCTAATATAGATGCATATAGTTTATATTTCTTCTACATAAGAAATGAACAATAATGCAGGCTTCAGTTAAGCAGACAAATACCTAAACCAAACAAAACATACTTTATCAGTTTTTAAACTTGTAAACTTTCCTGTGAGAAATTATTAAATTCCTTCTACTTACATTTGCATCAAGACTGAGGGCTAATATAATACTTCACAAATCTTCTCTTTATTTTCATAACCAATTACTGAAAATGTGAGCTTTTATTTTTTGAAATGTTATGTCTGGTGTAAGGGAGATAACTGAATGATATACATAAGGTGTGGTATTTTTATTTCCTCCAATATGTTATCCATGTAATATAGATCAGTTCATGAACACATGTATTAACTTCAATGCAATTAAATTATATAAAAATACATTATTGATAAAGTGAGAACCTAACATTCAGGTTTCTATATGTAGTGGAGACCTCAAGAGTGATGCAATCTTGTTTCCTCAGATGAGGAGGCTGTTTTTTTTATCACATAGTTCATGTTCTCTACAATGCCGGCATGTGGAGTGCAGCCTGCCATAAACATGCCAATACGATCCCATGCCAATTTGGATTCTTGCGATGGGATGCAAAGTTTGAAGAACAGTGTGGACTTAAATGGAAGGAATGGGCAATATGTGACTAATATGGTGATCACTCAATGTTTGACCTAATATGGAAATTCCAAAAGAGTAGCTGGACAGAAATAAATAGAATTAATTGAAAGTCAATAGTAGGTTATAATTGGGCTTATACAAGTGTCAATAGGAAATGATGACTTGAAGAAACTATTCTTGTCTGTTGGTATTCCCTGCTACTTCAACAAAGGGAATGCCAGAGAACTTATCTAAATAAACTGCATGAACAATTTCAAGGCAGGAAAAAGTGTACAAAAATGGACAATTACAGCAGGACAATTAAAATCAAAGTGGGAAGGAATACAATATCTTTAATAAATTACCTAAAATTACTCATACCAGAGTATCCTATATGATACAAGTGATCTATCTACAAGTGAACCTAGAGTGTTCTCTATCTTGGTTTATGGCATGCCTTACAAAACCAAGATAGTTGGGGTTTTTTATACATGATTTATCATGTTTTGCAGGTAAAATAGTCAATATTTGGCCAAAATCAACTATATTATGTTTGCATAACTTATTTTGTTGCATATATGCCAATCTGAGAGCTGACTACACATACATAAAGCCTTCAGGCAATACAAGTCTATGTCTGTCATAGCTATAGTTATCAAAAGCCACCATCCAAAGTCAACTTGTGCTATTTTCAGAAGATTTCATACATTTTATTCTTAAAAGACTGTCACTATTTGACTAGAAATGTTCAGCATCCATTGTTTTCCTACATCAAACTAGTACAGTTCATAAATGCCGCCCACATGTATGTGTTTCTATGGATACACTGGGAGGCTGTTCTTTCCTTTAGGTATCACGGTACCAATTGTTTTTCCATAGACCTCAATGCTAGTGTTTTGTGAAATAAATATACTTTCTATCCTACCTCAGCATGCATGTCACCCACTGTCACAGAGAACAATGTTAGATTGTCAATTTGACAAGGACAGAACCAGGTACTCCATTGCATTTAAAAGTGATCACTCTGCTGGAACTAGACAGGGGTAAGAGTTATCTAGTTACACCAGACACATTGTCAGTCATGTGTACCACATTTTAAAAAAATCATAAACAATACAAAATGTGATATAGTTAGGAATTACATAATCTCACATGTTGCCAAGAGGCTCAACTTTCATTAAGCCTAACAGAAACTCTTACATAATGCACCAATCACAGCTAGTTTTGTGGTTTATTTCTGAATGCAATGTTCCCTACACCTTAAGCTCCGCCCACCTGGGGTTGTACAATTGGTACCGTTATACCTAAAGCCAACCTTAATTTTTTCAATAATCTGTGATATAGCTTGGGACTGTACAAGTAACAAGTGTACTTAGTCTCGCTTGTCAAAAACAATTTTATGAGGTACCAAGCTGTGTTTTATATTAAATGTGTATGTAATGGTCTTTGAACTATTTCAGCTGCTGTTTTCATATTTGTGCTTTACTACCAAACTACATTTTGAGAATAAAATGACTTGTTTTAACTAGGACTTGTGTTTTATTCACATCAGCACTTACTGAACTTCACATGGGTGATATGGGATAAATCACATTATATCATATTATGTAATAACTAGGTCAAAGGTCAATGTACCAAATAGTATGTACCTCTTCTACTTCAAAAAGGACAATTCACCTAAAACAATGGACTTTATATTTGTTTGGTAGATGCAGAACTTAACATCAGAGACAGGTGGACATGACCCAATCTTGTTATAAAGTACAAGCTTTCAACACTTTACACTGTCTGCAGATACATGAGGTCACTAACCCCCAGTCCTCACACAAAGGTCAACCTACCCATCCCCTTTGTAATACAAATAGAAAGCTTTCCTCCTTTGTGTAGTGAATAAAATTGATGCAATAAGCCAATCTGTCACCAAATATAGTAGATCACAGCTTCTAAGTGGTTATATTGAATTGGGGGGTGAAATTTGGGGAATAAAATACAGAAAAATGCCAAAGATAAACAATAAGTATAGTGAGTCAAATGCAGTTAAAAACAGGAGGAAGGTGTGCATCTAAAAGGGAGATGTAGCATATGATAAAGGAATTAAAGTAGACAAAAGCAGCAATGAGAAAAATGAGAAGTGAAAGTTTGATGACTTTACCTTGGACAAATATATGGAGGCAGTGCCCCATAGGTCCAAGGACAGTCCGAAGGCACCGGTGCTATAACATCCCTTACAGGCACCAAAATTTCAGGTGAAGTGGTGTTCATTCCCATCTAATATAGATGCATATAGTTTATATTTCTTCTACATAAGAAATGAACAATAATGCAGGCTTCAGTTAAGCAGACAAATACCTAAACCAAACAAAACATACTTTATCAGTTTTTAAACTTGTAAACTTTCCTGTGAGAAATTATTAAATTCCTTCTACTTACATTTGCATCAAGACTGAGGGCTAATATAATACTTCACAAATCTTCTCTTTATTTTCATAACCAATTACTGAAAATGTGAGCTTTTATTTTTTGAAATGTTATGTCTGGTGTAAGGGAGATAACTGAATGATATACATAAGGTGTGGTATTTTTATTTCCTCCAATATGTTATCCATGTAATATAGATCAGTTCATGAACACATGTATTAACTTCAATGCAATTAAATTATATAAAAATACATTATTGATAAAGTGAGAACCTAACATTCAGGTTTCTATATGTAGTGGAGACCTCAAGAGTGATGCAATCTTGTTTCCTCAGATGAGGAGGCTGGTTTTTTTATCACATAGTTCATGTTCTCTACAATGCCGGCATGTGGAGTGCAGCCTGCCATAAACATGCCAATACGATCCCATGCCAATTTGGATTCTTGCGATGGGATGCAAAGTTTGAAGAACAGTGTGGACTTAAATGGAAGGAATGGGCAATATGTGACTAATATGGTGATCACTCAATGTTTGACCTAATATGGAAATTCCAAAAGAGTAGCTGGACAGAAATAAATAGAATTAATTGAAAGTCAATAGTAGGTTATAATTGGGCTTATACAAGTGTCAATAGGAAATGATGACTTGAAGAAACTATTCTTGTCTGTTGGTATTCCCTGCTACTTCAACAAAGGGAATGCCAGAGAACTTATCTAAATAAACTGCATGAACAATTTCAAGGCAGGAAAAAGTGTACAAAAATGGACAATTACAGCAGGACAATTAAAATCAAAGTGGGAAGGAATACAATATCTTTAATAAATTACCTAAAATTACTCATACCAGAGTATCCTATATGATACAAGTGATCTATCTACAAGTGAACCTAGAGTGTTCTCTATCTTGGTTTATGGCATGCCTTACAAAACCAAGATAGTTGGGGTTTTTTATACATGATTTATCATGTTTTGCAGGTAAAATAGTCAATATTTGGCCAAAATCAACTATATTATGTTTGCATAACTTATTTTGTTGCATATATGCCAATCTGAGAGCTGACTACACATACATAAAGCCTTCAGGCAATACAAGTCTATGTCTGTCATAGCTATAGTTATCAAAAGCCACCATCCAAAGTCAACTTGTGCTATTTTCAGAAGATTTCATACATTTTATTCTTAAAAGACTGTCACTATTTGACTAGAAATATTCAGCATCCATTGTTTTCCTACATCAAACTAGTACAGTTCATAAATGCCGCCCACATGTATGTGTTTCTATGGATACACTGGGAGGCTGTTCTTTCCTTTAGGTATCACGGTACCAATTGTTTTTCCATAGACCTCAATGCTAGTGTTTTGTGAAATAAATATACTTTCTATCCTACCTCAGCATGCATGTCACCCACTGTCACAGAGAACAATGTTAGATTGTCAATTTGACAAGGACAGAACCAGGTACTCCATTGCATTTAAAAGTGATCACTCTGCTGGAACTAGACAGGGGTAAGAGTTATCTAGTTACACCAGACACATTGTCAGTCATGTGTACCACATTTTAAAAAAATCATAAACAATACAAAATGTGATATAGTTAGGAATTACATAATCTCACATGTTGCCAAGAGGCTCAACTTTCATTAAGCCTAACAGAAACTCTTACATAATGCACCAATCACAGCTAGTTTTGTGGTTTATTTCTGAATGCAATGTTCCCTACACCTTAAGCTCCGCCCACCTGGGGTTGTACAATTGGTACCGTTATACCTAAAGCCAACCTTAATTTTTTCAATAATCTGTGATATAGCTTGGGACTGTACAAGTAACAAGTGTACTTAGTCTCGCTTGTCAAAAACAATTTTATGAGGTACCAAGCTGTGTTTTATATTAAATGTGTATGTAATGGTCTTTGAACTATTTCAGCTGCTGTTTTCATATTTGTGCTTTACTACCAAACTACATTTTGAGAATAAAATGACTTGTTTTAACTAGGACTTGTGTTTTATTCACATCAGCACTTACTGAACTTCACATGGGTGATATGGGATAAATCACATTATATCATATTATGTAATAACTAGGTCAAAGGTCAATGTACCAAATAGTATGTACCTCTTCTACTTCAAAAAGGACAATTCACCTAAAACAATGGACTTTATATTTGTTTGGTAGATGCAGAACTTAACATCAGAGACAGGTGGACATGACCCAATCTTGTTATAAAGTACAAGCTTTCAACACTTTACACTGTCTGCAGATACATGAGGTCACTAACCCCCAGTCCTCACACAAAGGTCAACCTACCCATCCCCTTTGTAATACAAATAGAAAGCTTTCCTCCTTTGTGTAGTGAATAAAATTGATGCAATAAGCCAATCTGTCACCAAATATAGTAGATCACAGCTTCTAAGTGGTTATATTGAATTGGGGGGTGAAATTTGGGGAATAAAATACAGAAAAATGCCAAAGATAAACAATAAGTATAGTGAGTCAAATGCAGTTAAAAACAGGAGGAAGGTGTGCATCTAAAAGGGAGATGTAGCATATGATAAAGGAATTAAAGTAGACAAAAGCAGCAATGAGAAAAATGAGAAGTGAAAGTTTGATGACTTTACCTTGGACAAATATATGGAGGCAGTGCCCCATAGGTCCAAGGACAGTCCGAAGGCACCGGTGCTATAACATCCCTTACAGGCACCAAAATTTCAGGTGAAGTGGTGTTCATTCCCATCTAATATAGATGCATATAGTTTATATTTCTTCTACATAAGAAATGAACAATAATGCAGGCTTCAGTTAAGCAGACAAATACCTAAACCAAACAAAACATACTTTATCAGTTTTTAAACTTGTAAACTTTCCTGTGAGAAATTATTAAATTCCTTCTACTTACATTTGCATCAAGACTGAGGGCTAATATAATACTTCACAAATCTTCTCTTTATTTTCATAACCAATTACTGAAAATGTGAGCTTTTATTTTTTGAAATGTTATGTCTGGTGTAAGGGAGATAACTGAATGATATACATAAGGTGTGGTATTTTTATTTCCTCCAATATGTTATCCATGTAATATAGATCAGTTCATGAACACATGTATTAACTTCAATGCAATTAAATTATATAAAAATACATTATTGATAAAGTGAGAACCTAACATTCAGGTTTCTATATGTAGTGGAGACCTCAAGAGTGATGCAATCTTCTTTCCTCAGATGAGGAGGCTGGTTTATTTTATCACATAGTTCATGTTCTCTACAATGCCGGCATGTGGAGTGCAGCCTGCCATAAACATGCCAATACGATCCCATGCCAATTTGGATTCTTGCGATGGGATGCAAAGTTTGAAGAACAGTGTGGACTTAAATGGAAGGAATGGGCAATATGTGACTAATATGGTGATCACTCAATGTTTGACCTAATATTGAAATTCCAAAAGAGTAGCTGGACAGAAATAAATAGAATTAATTGAAAGTCAATAGTAGGTTATAATTGGGCTTATACAAGTGTCAATAGGAAATGATGACTTGAAGAAACTATTCTTGTCTGTTGGTATTCCCTGCTACTTCAACAAAGGGAATGCCAGAGAACTTACCTAAATAAACTGCATGAACAATTTCAAGGCAGGAAAAAGTGTACAAAAATGGACAATTACAGCAGGACAATTAAAATCAAAGTGGGAAGGAATACAATATCTTTAATAAATTACCTAAAATTACTCATACCAGAGTATCCTATATGATACAAGTGATCTATCTACAAGTGAACCTAGAGTGTTCTCTATCTTGGTTTATGGCATGCCTTACAAAACCAAGATAGTTGGGTTTTTTTATACATGATTTATCATGTTTTGCAGGTAAAATAGTCAATATTTGGCCAAAATCAACTATATTATGTTTGCATAACTTATTTTGTTGCATATATGCCAATCTGAGAGCTGACTACGCATACATAAAGCCTTCAGGCAATACAAGTATATGTCTGTCATAGCTATAGTTATCAAAAGCCACCATCCAAAGTCAACTTGTGCTATTTTCTGAAGATTTCATACATTTTATTCTTAAAAGACTGTCACTATTTGACTAGAAATATTCAGCATCCATTGTTTTCCTACATCAAACTAGTACAGTTCATAAATGCCGCCCACATGTATGTTTTTCTATGGATACACTGGGAGGCTGTTCTTTCCTTTAGGTATCACGGTACCAATTGTTTTTCCATAGACCTCAATGCTAGTGTTTTGTGAAATAAATATACTTTCTATCCTACCTCAGCATGCATGTCACCCGCTGTCACAGAGAACAATGTTAGATTGTCAATTTGACAAGGACAGAACCAGATACTCCATTGCATTTAAAAGTGATCACTCTGCTGGAACTAGACAGGGGTAAGAGTTATCTAGTTACACCAGACACATTGTCAGTCATGTGTACCACATTTTAAAAAAATCATAAACAATACAAAATGTGATATAGTTAGGAATTACATAATCTCACATGTTGCCAAGAGGCTCAACTTTCATTAAGCCTAACAGAAACTCTTACATAATGCACCAATCACAGCTAGTTTTGTGGTTTATTTCTGAATGCAATGTTCCCTACACCTTAAGCTCCGCCCACCTGGGGTTGTACAGTTGGTACCGTTATACCTAAAGCCAACCTTAATTTTTTCAATAATCAGTGATATAGCTTGGGACTGTACAAGTAACAAGTGTACTTAGTCTCGCTTGTCAAAAACAATTTTATGAGGTACCAAGCTGTGTTTTATATTAAATGTGTATGTAATGGTCTTTGAACTATTTCAGCTGCTGTTTTCATATTTGTGCTTTACTACTAAACTACATTTTGAGAATAAAATGACTTGTTTTAACTAGGACTTGTGTTTTATTCACATCAGCACTTACTGAACTTCACATCGGTCATATGGGATAAATCACATTATATCATATTATGTAATAACAAGGTCAAAGGTCAATGTACCAAATAGTATGTACCTCTTCTACTTCAAAAAGGACAATTCACCAAAAACAATGGACTTTATATTTGTTTGG